>VYZW01013913.1:22746-47195 GCA_013401315.1 Balaeniceps rex | reverse complement strand
TCAACACTGACCATAATAGGATTGAGAATGTCCTGGAATTCAGCGTATACCCGTATATTTTTTATATATATATATACACATTTAAATATATATATAAAAAATTAAAAATTATATATATAATTTATAAATATAAACAAATAATAAAGAATATTGTTTAATAGCTAAAATAATGTAAATATGTATTATTTATATATAAAATTTTAACATTCAGTCATATGTTGCTTTTATTAATTTTTACCATTTGATAATTGTCTAACGATCTTTCTGAAAATAACTCGACAGTGGGGTCCATTATCTAGGGTGTAGTGTGCAGATTGTGGTCTGGTCACTGACTTGTAATAGTTCTTCAGGTAAATTTGAAAGTTTGGAAGGCCTCTGCTACCATTACAGAACCAGAGATGGCATCAGCTCAGTTCCCCTTTAGTGACGGCTCGTAGCCTTTTGTGATTGCCAGAACTGTTGTGCTGTTTGGTTGTTTTTTAATGACCTGGTTATTATATTGCTGTTACAATTGGCGTAACTCAGTTACTGCCCTTAGGTAGCAGAAAAGACAGATAATAGAAGAAATAAAACTGTCACTATGTTGTCTTAGGTGGAATGGGTGAGAAAGATTTTAGAAGTGATTATCAGAGGACCAGTGGCGTTTGATTGTTTTCGTATCATACAAACACTGAATTTTAAAGGTTGCAGATCTTAAACGGGAAGTAGGCTCTTGACCAATGTTTAACTGTGAAATTTTCTACTACTGCAAATGAGAAGTAGCTGTTTTTTTAAGGATTAGCTATTTGTGCTGGAAATGGCTAAAATAAAATGAGCGTCATGGTATATATTGATCACCAAGTGAAGCTTGAAAGACATTTTCTCCTGATCCTTTGGGGTTTTTTATATTCTTCTGAAGTTGACCATAACGTTTTGCTACCAGAGACAGACGGGAACATAGGTTCCTTAAAAAGTCTTGACTGCCTGGAATGAACGGTGTGCAAAGCAAAGTGAATTCCTTGGGAAGTATCAAACCCGTACAAGTAGAACCACCTCTCCCCAAGTCTCAGCTAACACGCAGATGCTATTCTAATACAATTATATGTATGCTAATATCTCGGTTCTCTGTAAATGATAAAACAGTCAATAAACACAACTATGGTGTCTTGTTCTCTGGATGAGACATGGAAGCACAAAAAAATTAATACTGAACACTGAGGAAAGAAAACAAGGCACCACAGTAATCATTCTGTTGCATCCTGGCATGTTCAAGTGCAACTTTGGAAAAGCAATGTACAACTCTGAAAGAGTTTAAAAGAGAAATGCAAGTTTCAGTGTTACACAGCAAGCAACAACTCAATGTCTGTTGCTCAGGCTGTTCAGTAGCTAGTCAGAGAAGTTACTTCATGTGCAACACGGCTAGTGTGGGATGTGTTTTATGTTCTATATCCTTTCCCTCGCTTTGATTTTTCTGATGCCTTCTGTTTTGCCACACGCTGTGCCCAGCAGGCATCCATGTTCTGTGTGAGTGAGAGGTGAGATGTACCGGAGAGCGTTCGCGGGGCTGCAGGGTAGTACTTGTGGGTTGGGTTGTGTTTGCCGGCTTGCCAGTCAGCTATTACCTCAGCTTGTGCTTCAGCCTCTTTTAGTTAAGGCACTAGTTAGCGTACCTTCTCTTGACCACCAATTTTCATAAAAGCATAGGCAGGTAGTATTTTGGACTCCTGTACCTTTCAGTTAAATTTGATTGAAATTTAAGTCGCTGGGGAGAGAGTAAAAACAAAATGCACCATGCCATTCCATAAGCTTATCAGATTTCTCTAAAAATACTCAAATACATTAAAAAATTATTTCTGAAACACTAGCATCGTTTGAGAACCTTTGCTTATAAATGCAAGTAATATTTTCTCTTAATGACTGTCAGAAATATTTGTGTTAATTTGTAGTTTTGCCTTTATTGACATAAACCATTAGCAAGAAATTTTCCTGAGATTAAAGGGCAGTAGGTGCCATGTTGGGTTTTTTTACATATGTATCTATTGCTGGTTTGGATGTCACTGGAATGTTTTGTGCGGACGTAATAATTCCTTTCTCCTGTTGCTTTATGCTCCCCTTGGTTTTGACAGTATTCCTGTTTCTTCTTGCCCCTGGGGCAGAGACTATCCAGTGGTTGTAGGGCCCAGTGAGTTCACAGTCCATCTCCTAGATGTTGCAATCAAAAGGCCGTAACGAAAAGGGATGAGGCTGACAGTGGCTGAGGTGGTGCCACTGGTAGGCATGGTTAGTTTAGGAACAGAAGTAAAATACTTCTCACTTTTCTCTGTCGTGCTCTCGTCATTCGCAGTTCTTCCTTTTTCCTTCTTTGGGGGTCTTTAGTCTTCTCTCTGCAATCAACTTAGTCTCCTTAAAACTGAAGGTATCTTCTTATTGCTATTTTCCGTGTGATAAAACTGTTTTTGATCTCTTAATTTTTAAAAAGTCCTGTCTTTATCACAGGAGCCCACCTAGGTAAGTCTTGCTGAGGCTTGGAATCCTGCCATGAGGCAGGTTGGAAGGGAGCGTGAGAGCTTGTCCTGCCCAGCCTCCTGCTCGAAGCAGGGTTAGGCCAGGCTGCTCAGGGCTCTGTACAGGCGGGTCTTGAAAACCTGCAGGGATGGAGACTGCACATTTCCCAGAGCTCCGCTGCCTGACTGTCCTCACGGCAAAAAAAGCTGTTCTTCATATCTAGTCAGATAGAAGGATTATTATTGATTATTAGACTGCCTCTTTGCCTTCACATTGCTTTCTTTTTTTAGTTACTCCATAAATTTGTAGCAAGCAGCATCTGTCCAATCTATATTGCTTCCTATAATTCTTGAATTTTTTTCTTCTCCCGATTCTCTTAATGTATTCTGAAACACTAGGACTATGTTGTCTGTGCACCATTTTCCTCCAAATCCTCTTCGTGCAAGTATTTTGTGGAATTGTGTCCCTATACTTTCCCACTCGGGTTCACATTAGAGTCTTACACAGCCGCCAGAGAGCCATCCCCGTGCTTGCCTTGAACCTGCAATTTCCTCTCTTTCTTCTGGACTGTAGCCCTTACTTAACTTCTGCATTTTTAGAGTATTGATTATGTAAATATTGCTTGCAACGTGCAAACATGTATATGTAAAAGCCTCTGCCTTCAAGTTTTTTTCACTTGGAACTAAGGAAATTTTATGAAGCTATCCTTAAATACAAAAAGTAGAAAGGGCAGTAGTATTCGGACTGAAATGCATTGCTGGAAGTGACTGAACAAGCAGGACTGTTTTGTCTTCTGTCATTGGATTTAGTTGCTTTTTATGGGGTTAATGTAGAGAGGTTTTGGTTTTGCTATTTATCTGCAAATTCTGAGAAAGTCTGATGTTTCTGTAAAGGGCTATATATATATTTTATAGCTAGATGGCATTCTTGAGCGCACTACTGTGCTGCAAAACAGTGATAGCAAATGTTCCTGATGATGTGTTTCAATTATGTGGATTTTTCCTTTATTGTTTTTAAATAAACATTATTACGGTTTGAAAAAGAGGCCGTACTCACACATGCAGGATTAAAAATAATTTATCGAAAAAAAAAACAACCACAAATTGAATAAAATCATGAATCGGATGAATTTATAATTTATTCAATCCTGAGCAAAATCAAGGTTTGTTTAGTGCTGCTACTGTTTTGTGGTTTACCACCCAATTTTTTTTGATTGCTGTTACTAAAATGGCTCTTCATTGTCTATCTATATATAGATGTGCAAGTTAGGAAGAATAGGTGGTATTAAGTGTTAAATGCTTCGGTTTTGTCTAATGCGTTTTGTGGGCTTGTTTTGTTGCTTGAAAATAAGGAGGAACGTATCGCGGACCATCACTGAAGTGCCTCCAGGAACGACACGGTCTTATTTTCAAGTAAAATTACTTCCCGAAGACTCTCCTAGAAGCCAAACAGCATAAGCAGGCTGGTTTCCAGACACTGACAAATTTGCTGTTGCAGCGGTTTGCTTGGTGGCTTTTCTTTTGTATGTATTTTTAAAAAACTTGCTGCCTGCGGAGGCGGAGAGCCGGCTGTGAGGCCGCCGGCTGCCCGCCCTCCCGCCTTCCGCTGCGGCTGGCCCTCGTTACCTCAGGGCAGGCGACGGGACGGGGCGGCGGAAAGCCCCTCTCCCGCCGGCTCGGGGGCAAGCGGCCACTCGCCGCGGCGTCCACCCTCGGCTCTCCGCCCTTCTCCTTGGCGGGGAAGCTGCTTAATGTCGCTGGGGCCCAGAGGAGGCGGCCGGTTTGCTGCCTCGCTCGATGGAGGCGGGTGCCGGTGTCTCCGCCTGCTCCCGGCCTTCCCCACTCTCTGTCAGGCACGCCGGGAGGCGGGCCCGGAGAGCCTCGCTGAAGGGAGCCCGGCCGCCGGGAAGCTCCAGATCGTTTGACCCGCCTGCTCCGGCGGAGAGGTAAGGCACGGGAGAGGGGCACAAAGATTCCAGCCAAAAGGGGAGGCGGGGGAAAAAAAAATAAAAAAGAAAAAGGGCGGACACGACTCCGCCGGGACTCGAACCCGGAACCTTTGAATCCCTTCACCCGCTAGAAGTCCAATGCGCTATCCATTGCGCCACGGAGCCACCTGTTGGAGCTTTTGCGCACCGCCCGTAGAGCCTGCGCGCGGCGCTCACGCGCGGGGGGGCCGGCCCGCGGGAGGCTTTGCGGTTCATCGGTGATCAATATTAACTGCCTGCCGGCATCCCGCTTGGGCGTTTTCCGTGTTAATCCTTATTTGGGGGGAAATATAATTACATTCCGCAATTGCTTTACTTGGGGGAACTGTTCCTCCGAACGTCCATAAATGTGCATAAGGAAGTCTTTATAGGATTGGGTCTTTTTCCACAGATGACGGTGATACGTTGATGAATTAGATCAAATGATTTTGCTTTCACAAATATGAACATTTCTCGTATTGCAGTTATTTATAACGTGCCTTTAACAGCACTCCGCTTCTGAAGTAAACGCGAACATTTCAGACAAAAAAAAACCCTTTCAGTCATACATTCAAGGATATGGAAACTACACTGGGTCAGTTCCAAAGTTATTTGCAACCAAGTTATTTTAACATCAGTGATTTCCAGCATTGTAGGTTTTTAGGGACAGTCTAAACAGGGTTGTGGTTTTTTTTTTCGTTTGGTTGGTTGGGTTTTTTAAACAATAGCATCTGATTAAAGGAACCTAGAAAAATGTGGTTATGTTTACTGGGCATCCCATGCACTGCAGCGTCGTGCTGGCTTTCCAGTGCCGCATGAGACAAAAAAAATACTGTGTGGGAATCTGAAAGGCAAGACGTAGGTGACCGGTAAAAACGTGTCCATGCAGTCTCTGCTAGACACTGCAGCAACTTATTGTGAGTCGACAGGTAGAGAAATGGGATGTGGGAATCACACTTGGAAATTAGTGACTGAGAATGCTTTGGAGACCTTAAAAAAAACCCTTGTAAATGGAAAGAACAAAAAGGAAAATAAATTAGGGAAATAATATTATCTTACGTGACAATATTTTTAATGTGGGTGAAAACATTACAGTACACATGGATCATTGCTCCAAATACTGTGAATGCCTATTACTAAATCTATTAAAGGGAGCAATGACTGAACTATATCTGTTCTAAAATCACAGTGAAACCCCCAGTGGATTCAGTAAAACAAGATTTTCCCTTAAAAGCTGTAATTATGGTCTGAAACAAGTCTTTGATGTTATTTTTTTTAAATCAAGAGTAGGCATATTAGAAGCCCCGAAAGACAAGAGCATGAGGTTATTCTTTCTTTAACCCATCCCAATACTGAATTCTAAGCCCAGGCGAAGCCGATGGCTTTCTGCTGCTGGGGGTCTCCCCGGCGGGGGTCTCCTGTGGCTGCCCCTGCCGGGCTTGGGGACGGGGTGCGGGGCTGCAGGCACCAGGTCGTGCTGGAGGGCTCAGAGAGCGAGCTGGGGCCAGAGCGGGCAGGGCTGGAAGGAGATCTGCTCTGTAGTGCCCTGGCCTAGGTTATACAGTAAAAACGGTTTTGTAAGAATCCCGTGTTTCACTTCATAATTTAAAAGCGTCAGTATCCGTAAGAATGGAGAAAAACGTGAAAATAAGTGCACCCTAAAATCTGAGGAACCAGGAAGCTAATCAAATCGATGTCAAATAAGCTGGTTAGGATACACAATGCACTAGCCTTTGCATCAAGGGCTGAGATACCGAGTGTAATGAATAACCCAGGTGGCTCAGGTAACGAAGGCACACTGGTGGTACGCCCCGTGATTCCCATGAAGTCAGCTAGCGCGCCTGTGGCCAGCAGTAAGCCAAAGCTCACGAGCTGGCTGATTATTAAACAGCTCCTGCAACGCTGCCCAGAAACTGGGGGGTTACTGGAAGGGCTCAGTAGTTACAGCATGTGCTGTATTGGAGGTACACCTCCCCAGGCTAACAAACTCTTGTGGAGCCAGAGCAGTTGTAAACACAGACCAAGAATCACTAAGTTATACGAGATTCAGAGTAGGTCTGATTGAATTTACAAGCTCTGGGTCCATATGGTCTTGCCACAACTGTTCTGATATGGACAGAACTCTCCATAGTGCTCCTGGTAAAGAAATGCAAAGTGTGGAAAGTTTAATTTGAGTCCTCAAGGCTCTGCGCTGCATAAAAGACACAGAACTTTTAAGAATTGAGTTGATCTTCAGAGTAAGCAGCTTAAATTTATGTTTGTGGAACTCGAATAAACCACTTGTAAGTAACTAAGGATCGCCATAAACATCTTGTAGTTTGTGAATACCTGGGCACATTTATTGTGGGGTGCAGTGAGTCAGTGCCTCACCGGTGTGATTTGGTAACATGGTACCTTTGGATGGCATGGCTCTAAATGACTGCGGATAGTGAAGAATCAGAGTTTGCTGTGCGAAGACTAGTTCTGAAGGTGTATGAGTGAAGAATCCTGACACTCATGTGATTGTCATTTCCTCTCATATTTTCATTTTGGTTAGTTGGTTTACACAGGTAGGTGAAGGCTGGCTGTTCGTTCCGTTCACGCAGGAGGACTGACTGGGGAAGTGTTTAGAAGTTTTCCAGAGATATTTTGAATTATTCGAGTCTGTTTCCTTTTTTATTCTGTAAATGTAGTCCTAACACAAAGTCCACCTTTCCTTTTAGACAGCAGATGGAGCTCCTGCATGAGAAACAGGACAGCTCTGGGTTCATGAACTAAGGAAATGTGGTGTGTTAGGCAAAAACAACAGATCAGATTAACCTTTGCTGGCAGCTGGACCTTTGGACTTGCCCTCTTCTGGGGCCGGCTGAAGTCCACTTCTGTTGCAAGCTGGCTTTCATCTTAGCTCCTCGTCAACTTTGTGCTCTGTTTCATGGAGTAGAAGTTTCTTGGAGTACAGTTGTGCTGGTTTCAGTTACTGGCACTTAGAAAATTTTCGCTCAACTCAGCTAGGTGCCATTTTGCTCATTTTAAATATGAGGAGAAACTGAGGTAGGAATACCTTGCCACAAGACAGCAAGTGCATCAATGGCAGGCCAAAACTAGCACCATCCTATAGGACTCTTCCATTGATTAAAAACAATATCTAGAAAATAATTATGAAATTGAAGTGTTCTTTCAGAGACTTTTTACAACTTGGGTTTCAGCATTAACTTCTGTCATTATGGGAAAAAAAAGTGCTATGTACTGTATATCCAGTGAATTTTGGTAAGGTTTGAGCTTCAGTGAATTTATTAGAAAGTCAGTTTCCAAATTTACAGAGCTTCCACAGATGTTTGTTGGGAGTACCATCATCTTCCTCTAAGAACCTTTATAGTAAATATACTTGTTGAGAGCAAGAGATCATAGAAGGCTGCAGAGAAGGAGGTTGTCACGTGTAGATTACATAAATGGGACCCTTACACAGTCTGTATGTTTCAGGTTCTTTTCTTTCTCTCCCTTGAAGTGGGGATTATTACAACCCTACTGCTCTAATGATTCATCTGTGTAGTGCGGCAAGAGAAAGCACTCTTCGAACTGGTGGGAAAATGCTGGGATGCACAGGGCCTGAGGATCCCCAAAAGAACTCTTTCAGGGAGGGTTTCTTTTGGTAATTTACAATTCGATGATTTTTTTTTTTTTTTTTTATTTTCTTAACATGAAGATAAATGCTTCACGTTGTAGATGCTTCTGCATCTCTACCTTTTCCTCAGTGGGAGCTGCAATCTCCACATGGCTATGAGGGCACTGCAGAATTGCCCCTCTTTCTTTGTCAGGCTGCCGGCAGGAAGACTGCTGTTAAGAACCTCTTCCCGTTGTCTTATTTATGGCTGTTGTTGGACTAATGCGTGTTCTGTTCTCTCAAGTATATTTGGGTAGGTAGGAGTAATTCCCAAGGGCAGTGTCTTGAGGAGTTGGGGGGACATGAGCAATCCTGCCAAATCCCTCCTACAAGGGAGTACGATGTTAATTCTACAGACAGCGTTAATTCTGGGGAGCTCTATTAACAGATCAGCTGCTGCAGAGCTAGCTGTGAGATGAATAGAGTCTTTTGATGGACAAATTTGAAACCCTTTCCTCATGTTGTCTAAGTAATTTTTTAATAGTAATTTTTAAATACCCACTGTACAGTCCATGGATCTTAGTCATTGGTTTCTGTGATGATGCAATTGGTGATGAGCCTAGGAACTGGTTGGAATGGTATCGCTTGCAGTTCATTCGTATTTGCTCAAATTCCTTCTAATATCTTCTTTTGGAATAAATGCAAAATCATATTTCTATCGTCATCATTCATATTTACGGGTTTATTATGCAATGTATTTATGTACCATACATTTGCTATTAATTTCTTTATTGATTTATTCTTTGTTTCTATGTTATTGTTACTTTACTTCTATATTTATTGTTATATTTTCTTCAGAAAGCGAACTACATAAAAGCAGGTGCCTACAGTGACTTTGTGAGGGTTTTTCCCCATGTTTTTCCTGCTTCCTGAATACGTACATTTGGGGGCCATTCACTGCAAGGGTACAGGTTGATGGTCAAAGGAACATTTTTAATAAATGCAGATTATTGCAGTCGTGGTCAAGAGTGCTTTATTCATATCACACAAGGATGAGAATCATGACTACAAGGTGCTTTTCATCCTTAATTCCCACTGATGTCCTTTATGATATTGCTATTGACTGTTTTCACTGAAAATAACTGGAGCATTAGCACCTTGCAGGAGATCCTCAACTCTTCCAGAAATCAATTTCAGTAATTACACTTTTTTTTTTTTCCTGGAGGATTGAAGTGGCAAATGTTTGACAAACATTTACTTCAAGAGTGCTCCCTATTAGTGCCAAACCTATGCAGAGTCATGTGGAATCTCTCTGAGCATTGCGACAGGACATTTGGAGAAGTCCCAGCTGGTGCCTCTTGCCAAAAGTGGAGTACATCTGACTTCCAGAGAGATAGGAGTCTCTTTCAAGACAATTTCAGTGTTTTCTGTTGTTAATTGGATCTGTTTTTTCATCAGAGCATATCGAATTTTGTTTCAGAAATGCATAAGATTTGTGTCAAACATCCTTCAAAAACATCCAAAGTGATGCCTCCCTTTCACTATATAAAGCTATTCTTAAAAAGCCCCCTTTTTTGTTATTCTTAAAATCACATTTTGTGAGTATGTGTCATAATTTTATCCTTGTTTTCGTAACTTTATGCTTGTTTTCCAGTGGGAATTTGCTTTGCAGAATTATTTCTTGTTTGGTTGATCGGCCTTTTCTACTTTGAAATTTCCTGTCTGTGTTCTGTAGCTTGACACAGTGAGAATTAGCTACCAGCATCTTTTCAGTGGTGCTGGATAGTTCTGCATTTCACCCATCTTGTATTCCACTGCATTTCAGAAGCGTAACTTTTTGTGCATTTCTGTTGCCAAAGGAGAGACTGTCTATTTTATTCTGAAAAGACGAAGTTCTTTTGCTTTTTATTAACATTTCAGGTTTGGTCATAAGCCCAAGATTCTCATTTCTCATGCAGCTCTTTTCAGTGTCCTTTTGCGTACTTTCCTCAAGTTGTATTCTGTGTAAAGTACTCATCTGTGATGCATTTTGAATGAATTTTCTTAACTACAACTACCCTTGATCTTTGGCCTCCCTGTGTTGGCGTTTCTGTTTATGTTGCAGCTCTGTTTCTCTTTTGCTTAGTTCCACTTGGGGGTGTGTCTATGTGAAATCCGAGACACATGATTTCATTCACCTTATTTTTCTGTAAGCATTTGTTCTTCTTCATCTTAAGGTTGTCTCTTTCGTATTATGACATTTTATCTAGTCTCTTTTTATGATGTTTGTAATTTTCAGAGCAAACAAAGTGATAAGCAACACCTGTTTTTTTGTCTCAAGTTAATCCTCAAATTTATGGGGACTACACCTCAGTTTACCTTAAGTGCCAAAGTAGTCTTAAAGACTACATCCTGAAGTTAATAATTATCACAGACAAAGTTGACGGTGCAAAGTGTTGTTATTGCCTACATTTTGAAATCTAGGTGTAACCATCTGGGCTTTTACTTTTGTAAATTAACATCAAGCCAACAAATATTTACACAGGCGAGTTGTTCCTTTAAAGCTTTTCAGATGACACTACAGCTCGGCTCCTCCTATGCAGTTCAGAAGACAAAGTATGTACCTGTGGTCTAGTAATTGAATCCTAAACTTCTGGATTTTTATTCCAGCCATGCAACTACCATGCTGGGGCTGTCAGCAGCCTGCTCCATTTTCCCTTCTGTAAAGTATAGACAGTAGATGCTTTCTTATCCCGCGTGGTGTTGTGCAAGTTAGTCGTCTGCAAGGTAACTTCAAAATTTTGACATGAAACTTCCTCTGGAAATGCCTTATTATTATTTACCTTATTTTGTTTGCCGCTTTCCATGTGTAAAACCTGAATGGCAAAAGATATCTAATAGAATCTACCCAGACAGCTTAGCTGCTTTTCAGCAAGTTTCCCTTCTCCTTTGTACGGGTTTACTAAATGCTGTTGGGTGACCAAGCTCTCCTGTTGCCTGTTTATTCAGTTGCTTCCTCAGCTCAGTTCCTTGGTTCTTCACTTTGCAAGAATGAAGCAGTTATATTGTCCAGATAAACTTGAGACACTGGTGAAGATTATGCTGCCCTTGCCAGAGTTTACTTAGAAAACAAATAGGAGAAAACCAACAGCAAGTACACAGATTTGGTCTCAAGACTTCCGAAATAATCGAGAGGAGTGGGACAAGTTTCTCTAGCATATGCGCTAAGGTATAGTACTTTGAGATTATTAATATATACATTTTGCTCATCATCAAGTAAGCAGATTGAAAGCAAGAATTTGAATATACAATTACAAGATAATGAATCTGAAACAATCTAAAAAAAATCCTTACCTTCTCCTGCACCGTTTAAATGCAGTATTTGCTTTCTCTCCTCACCCACGTGCTCCGGGAATGATGTGCACATATTAAATGAGCGCAGTGTTTAAGCAGTGGTGCAGTGCAGTCATCTGGTGCAGTGCAGATAACAGGAATGTTTTGTCAGTAAAAACACTGGCTTAACTTCTGCTTTCATTTGAATCATTCTGAATCTGAACCAAGACAGTGGAGTTATTTCAAGGCTATATCAATGTTAGTAAGAGTATAATTTGGCCCAGAGCACCTCGTTTTTTGTAACGGAGAGAGTTGGCACGATGCTCACATTAACAGAGAAAACGTAGGTGATTTTTGCCAACCTTTCCTTTGCCAATGTCCCCCTGGTTAATAAATCCAGGCTTTAAGGGTTGTCGTTACCTTTCTTTCAGGGGAAAAGTGCTTTTAATCTGCATTGATTGGGACCTCCTCTGAATAGGGAGAGGAAGAGAAATGGCTGCAGACTCGTCTCTCTTTGATGAGGGATACTTCAATGTTACGGGATTTATTGCTCTCTTTAGATTTCCCAGAGTGTGGCACTAGCGCTGTGTAGACTATTTTTCTTGACAGCTAAAAGTTATTGTGGGGTCAGAGCATCCTATCAACTGTTTGGATCATCACTGGGTAGTAAGCGTTGGTTGTGCGTAGTCAGTGCCATTTCTGCAAAGAGCTTGCCAAGCATGTTCTAAAAGGATGAAAAGCTTTTATTCTTGATTAAATTTTGCTTTTCACTCAGTTATGAATATGAGTGACTGACTCAGCATAACATGAGAATACTGACTCTGATCTAATTGCAGAAACAATGCTATTTAAAAATTGTGTCCTTTTGTCAGTCTTTTAATTATGAATATTACACAGGCTGGGAATCTAGCCCAGAATTATATATATGCTCTTCTCCTCCCTCCCCCAACAAGTTTTTACTAGATCTGTTTCAAATGTGTGTTGATTTTACTGTTCTGGAAATTTTCAGCAAAATTATCCCTCTGTGGTTTGTATTTTAAAGCTTTATTTGTAAATTTGCTTTATCCACTTGAATGTTCACTTAAAGGAACTGTATCACAATTTATGAATTTGATTTTTGTAGCTAAAGTCAGTGTGCAATATGAGGTAATGGACTGGGTGCCAGGAATTCTCACGTTCTAACCCTGTATTTGTCTTGGCCTTGCAGCGTGGCTTGGCAAGCCACTCAGTTTCTTGCAGGTAAAATGAGGGCGATACCCAACTCGGTGTTCTGCAGAACTTTAGCTCCATGCTATTTCTGTGGAAATGACTAACTCTTCAGCCAGTACCCATAGCCTGCTAACTCTATGCTGACATTCTTCATGTTTCTCACCTTTTACTCCCACTTGGCAAGTGTGAAGGGCGTGTGACTGAGCACCTGAGCCTGCACAGGCACAATTGTGCAGAGAAGATGCTCAGCTTCAGCATCAGAAGATGCTCGTGGTTCACACAGGCACAGTGGACAGGGAAGATGATGAAGCGCCTGTGATACAGAGGAGTTATCTGTGGATACTGCAGCTCCTTTGAACCAAAAGATGTGGCTAACGGGACACCGCTACCGTCTTAGGCCTCTTGCATCCCTGCGTGCAATCTGCCAAGTGGGAAACAAGGCTCATCCCATTTTACAGGAGTCATAGAAACTTCAGATTTACTTCTTGTGAAAACGAGCATTCTCTTTTATGCAGGTAGAAATCTGAAATTATTTTTATAGCAAGCAGTCAGAGAAGACTTCAGATTTTTTTATGATATAATTGATACTAGAGTGTAGATCAGAGATGCACAGGAGTAGATTGAATCTTCTGTCATAGCGGCAAACAGAGACCCTGGAGGTTATCCGTGGGCTAGATATGGATGTGATGAATGGTGTGAAGCAGAAGTGGGTCTGTGGTCAGTGTAATGATGGGAATGATACTTCGGTGAAAAGGAATGGTATATATTTTTGATACTTTGGAAGTAGGGTGGATGGGAACAAAGGAGTCTCAGATTCACAAGTGGGTGATGGGCACCATATGGGTTAACTCTGAAATATAATTTTCGAATTTTATAAATTATTATCCACCGCACTGTCAAAAATTCTTGTTTAGAATTTACAGTTGTACTACAGCTAGCTATTTTCTCCGCGGATTAGGAAAGATGTTCACATATTGGGTGAAATGTGTTTACTATATTATACGTGTTTTTCAAAAATAACATTTTTAATGTCTTTTTTTAAGATAACTGGAGATTATTATTTGCTATGTGGGTTATTGGTAACAATAGGCAGATGGGGAGCTCTGATTTTGGTTCTGTTTGGGTTGCAGTCTGCTGTAAATTCTTCTTCTCTAATGAAAATGGGAGGAAATTCACTTTAACAGAATTAAATTAAGGGCTGCCAGCCAAAGGCTTAGTTCTAGTTGTTGCCGTGACCTGAATATAAAGAACACAAGCAGCTCTTCACGTGAAGAGGACATGTCTGTCTTTTTTCCTTTATTTCCAGAAGAATCGATGATGAAATCTTGTTATGTGAATATCTATTTTCATGAGTAAATAACATATCTTGTCAATTTTCTGTCACATCTCCAGTTTGTAGAGCCAAGAGGTGTGCAATGATCAAACATTCTGTAACAGCAGCTTTTATCACACTAAAGAGTACATATATTAAATGTAAAAATCCCAAAAGAAGAGTGAAATCCAAACAGATTCCCCCTCCCCCCATCCTCTTTAGGTCTATGTGGGAAGTATTCAGAAAAAGGTGAATACTGATAGAATGGATCTGGTTTTGCAGGGAAAACTGGAAACTTCTGTATCCCTCCAATGGCATTATTATAAACAAGGTAGTTGTGCTCACTGTAATTTGGAAGGTTCCCAAATTCTTTTACCTGGTACCTTGACCCCATACGTGACATTTAACGTATTGGCATCAGCCTTTTGAGATCTAGCTTCAGCAAATATGACACTGAGTGACCAAATGGCAGGACTTAATTTTCTCATATAGAATAATTCCTATTAAGAACCGTACTAAAATTGATGGCATTACTCAGAGGGACCATTCGGGGAGTGTCTAGGTGTCTAGCGCTTCTCTCTGAACATGGGGTGGACATGGTGGCCACCTTGTGGGAGGTGGGCTCTGGCTAAGGAGCTGATTGAGGGACAAGGAGCTGTGAGAGGAGGTGAGCAGGCCTTGTACCATCAGGGAAGAAAAAAAAAAGAGATCAACAGGAAATCAGTCCCAAGATGGAGGGGGCTGGAGCCTTGTTATTTCTGGGAACAGAAGAGAAGGCTCCTTCTCTGCCTGCAGAGCTGCAATCGCAGAACAAGTGCGGTGCCCTGGAAGAGGTGAGGATGAACAAGGACCCATTGGGGAGGCATCAGAGCCAGCTGAGCCTGAACCAAACATTAACAAGAAAAGACAGCTGATAGGTATTGGAGATTCCCATCTGTAGGGAATGGAAGCACCCATCTGCTACGCTGATGTGATGTTTTGGGATGTTTGCCTGCTGCTGGGGCTTGGATCCAGGATACTGCAGAGAGACTGTCAAGGCTTGTCTGGTCCTTAGACTTTTGCCCCTTGCTGCACGTCTGCATGGGCACCAAGGACAAATCAGGAGGGTGAAGGTTACAGGGGCCCAGGTGTCTCTTCAGTCCTTCCAGTGTGCAGAAGAGGCTTGGATAGGAGAGAATACATCCCGAGGAAGGGTTATCGTAATCTAAAGGGAAGTGATGGCGTGGGATCAGCGAGGAGGTGTCCTTATGATGGGGTAGGATCTCACTCTTCCTCTGTGAAAGCAGCACTGCTGGGGGCCTGTCTTCAGTGCCTGTACATAAATGCTTGCAGTATGGGAAGCAAACAGATGGAATTGGAAGTTTGTGCACAGCTGGAAAATTAAGATGTCATTGGGATTATGAACATTAGAAATAGCATAGCAGTTACGTGGAATGTAGACTTTGATTGTGACTTTCTTAGTAATTTCTAGCCTTTTAAAATTCAATTTAATGATATCAAATGGTTTTGTAAAACAAGATAGATTGTGGAATTCCAGTTGTAGGTAGATTGACTCATGGTTAAGTGACTTGGTCAAATACATCTGCCAGTCACTAGCAGAGCCAGGTCAGCTCCGAGTTACCTGTCTGGAGTTCTACTCTATCCTTCTTTTTCTTATTTTCCACCTATAAAATGGAATATATACAAAGGTGTTATATTCCATACAAATGGAGTATAACAAAGGTGATTATATAATGTAGTTTGACTAATATTTTCTGAACTGTAGATCTGCCAAATTTATTGCTGATACAATAGATTATACTAATTAGTTAAGAGACATTTACCATCTTGTACTGGCCAACTTGAAATCTGGCTATTTTACAGTTGCAAGACTTAATTTACCATGTATTGAAGATAACAGATGTATCTGAGGAAAGTGAAAACAGCCAAGTTCCCCATACACCAATTAAATTAAAATTTGCTCTCAAGAATCTTTGTTGGAATGACTACATAAATAGGCAGCTGCATTGTATACTGGTATATTATAGTAGAGAATATTGTAGTTTGATCAGTGCTTCAAGACTGACAGATGTAAAAAAAAAATATGCTTTGTATCTGTAACACAGTAAATTTGTTTTGGAAGTCATTTAGTATATTGTATAAGTGAATGCCATGTTGCAATTTTGCAGTTAGCTTAAAAGCAGAACACCGAACTCATATTCTGCGCTTCTGTAATCTATCAGTAAAACTTTTTCCTCTGCTTTAACAGCCGTAGTGGAAGAACGTTGAACACGCAAGTGATTTTTGTAGCTAAACCTTGCTTCATCGTTGTTCCATATTCTTCCTTCCAATTTTTGTCTCATAAAACCAGTCATTGAAGTTAATGCAACTTATCACCCCGCAGAAGTTACAGTATGAAGAAACAAAAAGCCGTACATCAAAGGCTCTTCTGTGCAGACGGCGCAGACACAAAGGCTTCTTTGTGATGAATGTGCAGAGTTAGCTCTGCCACTCCAAATCAGCAGTGAATTTTCCTCAATTCTAGCATTGAAGTAAAATAATGCCCTTTGTTCTTTTAGGGGGCTTTACTTCTGTTTCCAAAATGCTGGCAGGCAGTAAGCATTGACTTAACAACCCAAAAAATTTATTTCCTGTGTTCAGAATTGTGATACACATTTATATAAGTTTATCTTGGTTTATTCAAATTAGTAATAGATACCAGTCGTTTCTGCAGCAAAGCGAAACAAGCAGCTTCCAGAGTCAGTGATATCTGGAAATTATAGGAAACACTGATAACAAGATCTCTTATTTTTTGCCATCACCCTCCATGGAAATAATGTAAAAATTATTATTATTATTATTATTATTATTGCAATACCCGACTGTAGTTAATTTTGTAAATATTCCAGTTTGCAACCACTAGGACGTGGAATCCAGAAAAACTGTCTGAAAAAGCCGAAAGAAATACCATCACAGCCCCCATCCAAAATTACAGAGAGATTTGGGTAGATGTTTACACCCAGGTAGAGGCTCAGGGACATTTCAGTCAGATTTTGATACAAGTGGCCTTTATTCAATAAGCTTGCTACAAAGTTATCACTTGCTTTTGTGAGTGTTGTGATGTCAAAGTATTCTATTGTATGTGTAAAAGTGGGACTATGGCTTCTTAATTTACCCTCAAGCACTAATTCTATTCAAGGCTAGTTTAGAAGGGAAATGGGCACTTTTTGTATTTGGTATAAATT
Source organism: Balaeniceps rex (assembly GCA_013401315.1). Lineage (NCBI taxonomy): Eukaryota > Metazoa > Chordata > Aves > Pelecaniformes > Balaenicipitidae > Balaeniceps > Balaeniceps rex. The sequence goes on along the minus strand of VYZW01013913.1, from coordinate 30,108 downwards.
GCTATGTAATTGGTATTAGTTACATAGAGGCCGTAAGTTTTTTGACTGACAGTTTTGCATGTTGTTTTTCAGCAATACAGTTACCTACTAGAGATAGTTGTATGTTTTATGTTACTAATCAGAATGAGAAAAGAGTGAAACAGCACTTGGTGAAAGTGTGAGAAATGGTATCTCTAGGCAGGCTGGACAAGTAACATTCCCACTGAGTTAAAATGGGATAGCGGAACCTGGCAGAGGAGTTACTTTGGAATCCCTGGAAGATGTGAGAGTACAGTGGAAGGGCCAGGTGAACAAAAGAAGAGGCAGAGGAGAAACATAAAGACCTGGGCTATGGAGAAAGAGAGTAATGTTGATGGTGCTAATAAAACTTTGATAGGGGGTTGGCTTTGGTTTGAGATTGTTCTTTCAGGGTATTCACTCCTGCAGTGCAGAATGGCGTTGGGTGAGCGTGCAGCTAATACCCAGCAGAACATGATGAAATCAGTCCCCAACAGCCTGTACTAGTTTGCTTCTTTGTAAAATCAGATTTCACGGATTGTTTCACAACCTCTGTGCTGGCAGAGCTTGACATACATCCGGCATGGGAATTTATACCTGCAAGCCGTATGTGGCTCAACTTTAATATACTTACATAAATGATGAAATCATTAGTTTTCAACTCATGGATTTTAACATTCGTGACATCATACCTCTCTTCCCTGGGGTTATACCTAAAAGCAATGAGTGGCTGGAAAGCTGCTTGGCAGAGAGGGATCTGGGGCTGTTGGTCGACAGCCGACTGAATATGAGCCAGCAGTGTGCCCAGGTGGCCAAGAAGGCCAACGGCATCCTGGCTTGTATCAGGAATAGTGTGGCCAGCAGGACCAGGGCAGTCATCCTTCCCCTGTACTGGGCACTGGTGAGGCCGCACCTCGAGTGCTGTGTTCAGTTTTGGGCCCCTCGCTCCAAGAAGGACATTGAGGTGCTGGAGCGTGTCCAGAGAAGGGCAACGAAGCTGGGGAAGGGTCTGGAGCACAAGTGCTGTGAGGAGTGGCTGAGGGACCTGGGGTTGTTCAGCCTGGAGAAGAGGAGGCTGAGGGGAGACCTTATCGCCCTCTACAACTGCCTGAGAGGAGGGTGTAGTGAAGTGGGGGTCGGTCTCTTCTCCCAAGTAACAAGTGATAGGACGAGAGGCAATGGCCTCAAGTTGCACCAGGGGAGGTTTAGATTGGATATTAGGAAAAACTTACGGAGAGGGTTGTCAAGCATTGGAACAGGCTGCCCAGGGAAGTGGTGGAGTCCCCATCCCTGGAGGTATTTAAAAGACAGGTAGACGAGGTGCTTAGGGACATGGTTTAGTAGTGGACAGGTACGGTTGGACTCGATGATCTTAAAGGTCTTTTCCAACCAAATGATTCTATGATTCTATGACCTGGTGTTTTGCACCAGGAGATACTGGTTCGTTATGGTCCCCGTAAAGAAGACACTCAGACTATAAAGTATTGCTTAAAATGCCATTTATTGGAGCTAACTCTGTAAAGAAAAAGGATAGTGTAGATAATTTTATGTCCTTCCAGATGCTGAGTTGTGTGGTATCGAACAGGTCTCAAATCAGAGCCCAGCACGCCAGGCAGATCCTAGTCCATGGAAAGGTCGTCTGACGTTTTCATCTTTTGAGCTCTCACAGGATTTTCTTAAAACAATTCTAGTTCTCATTTCTACTGTCAAACAGAAAGCCAGTTCACTTGAGAACTGTTTGCTGCACTTTTAGATAAAGACAAGGACATGCAGGTGATGTAATCGCCAGCACAGAGCAGGAGGTGCCTGCTGGCTCCTCTGCCAGCGCTGGCTAGCTGGCTGCGGTGACCCTGTGCCGAGGGAAATGTGCCGCACATCTCAGGTCTGAGAGCCAAGCTGTACGTGCAGCGCTGGCCTGCGCCCGTTACACGGATCACTAACATACAGTGGCCTTCTGGTTAGGATCAATACACCTGTGATTGAAGAAAAATATCACTTGGATGAATAATTGCAAAGCAATGCAATTATACATCCAGGTCTTGAGAGCATACATGTTTTCAGGGCAGATACACAGCCTAGGTGAGTGGGGAATGATCCTAACTGAAACTCCTAAGTGGCTTCCATAACCAAATAACAGTAATAATACATGATAAAATAGAATGCGATGCCTGGAGTAGATAAGTTTACCTCTCCCTATTAATCTATTGAGCTCTGGACTGGTGGAGGGTGTTTTGAGCTTGTGCATAGTTTAACATTGATTTAAACACGTCAATTTTGTTGTTGTTTGGGGTTTGGTGGTTTTTTTTTTTTAAAGTTTTTCTTCCAGTTTATAAGTAAACCTTTTTTGAAGACATTTTTTGTAAGAAATACGTTTTAAGAAATAGCCTGCAAAACTCTCGGCTGAAAGTAGGTACTTCTGGATTTCATAACGGCTCATTGGCAAATAGCTGGCACATTTTTCACCTAGTAGAAAAGTAATAATAAGGATTAAAAATAAGGTGTGAAAAAGTTCATTCAACACAGTATACAGCTTCTCCTTGATTTGGGATGGGGGAGAAACTCCCTGCTCGGTTCTCGTCGCTGTGATTCATCAGCTGCTGTCTCCTAGGCAGGTCCGACTGGTGATTGGGCATAGGACTCCTCAAGGTGTGTCTTTTGCCAAGAAGCTTTTGCAGTTTAAGAGTACATAACAGACCATGATAAACTCCTTCTCTGGTAAGAACTGTTGTATGTATATTTATTAATCAGTACTATCTTATCGTTACGAACAGTGCTTGCCGGTTAATAACAAATAATTAGGTGTGCTAGCCGATGTCACCAAACCAACTTTTTTGTGGGTTTAAAATTTGGAAAGATCTTAATCTTGGATCTTAACTGTGGCAGTTATTCCTCAGTATGCTAGTGTACTGTTTTTTAAAATTCGGAATTAAAAGAAATGTGATTATGTAATAGTAAGGGGTATTCTCAAATCCACAGAGAATAAGATTTAAATCTTCTTGGTAATAATGTAATATTTTGAGAGAGAAATGTTTATAATAAGGTTTTACACGGTCTGCATTTTTCATAAAAATTGTACGTGTTAACTATTTGCAAGTTAAGTACTACAGGGAATCTTTCTTCTCATGTTGTATAATGTTCAGGGCAATTTAATTTTTTTCTGACATCTGAATTGTTTTGGGGGTTTTTTTTTGTCAATTTATCAATCTAAATTAGTTGGAAGATAAAATTAATCTTATTTTAACATATCTTTTCAGCTGCCTTTGAAAAAAATAAGGGAGAATCTTGAGGAAAAATATAGGAATATGTTGAATAAAGTTTTGTTTTGTAATTAATAGTTTTATGTCAACTTTACTATCAAACGAAAAGATGCAGTGCTTGCTTTCGGAGAGACACAGAGGGACTGAAAAGATTTGAAACACGCTACGTAGACAAGTTTGCATGTAAATGCCTGTGATCTAATACTGTTGGAGTATGGTAGGAAAGGCTTAAGAAAACAGCAGCTGGAATACCCAGTGGGTGTAATGTCTGCTTTCCCTCTTTTACAGCAGTAGTGCTGCTCATTTCACATGACTGTACTTGCTTCTGCTCTTGGAAAAATGTTGCAGTCATGGCACAAGCACCAACTTCTTTGTGAGGGATGATATAGTGAGCCATACTAAAAAGAGCTTTTCATTTTAATGTTGCAGCAGTAATGATCTTACTTTTAGCAAATACATAACTGAAAACAAAGAACCTTTTAATGATAAATAACTCATTTTAAGCAAAGAGATACTTAAGAAGTAACTTTTTCACCAAACTGTATCAAAAATACAAGGATTTTCTTAGATATTCAGACAAAGGTTTCTTGCTATTAAGTTAGATGGATTGGGTTCTAGTGCTTCTGCATATTTCTTATTTGTGGAGCACCAATTTTGTGCTTTAGAATAATAGGATCCTGTTCCTTACATACGTCAGGAGCATCTCCACAGTTAGTAACGTTGCCGAGTGGATTTTTTTCTCAGAATTTTAACTCTCAGCACCAGTCAACACCAGAGGGTGCCGAAGTGCAATACAATAGTCACAAATTCCTAGTAAAATAGTGTTATATACATAACATACCTTTTCTAAACGTTGCTGGTTTGATCTCTCTCAGCCTTTTCTTGTTTGCATGTTCACCACCATGATACTGTAATACCAGAATGCCCCTGGTTCTAGGTTTCTATAAAGATGATATGATAGCAACGCATTCCTCTCACCAGCGGCTGGCACAGTCCAAGAAAGATCTTCAAGTATGCGGATAAACTTTACTTAGCTACAGCAGTAATTTGTGTCATGTCTTTGTCTGCTTGTCCTGGCTTTAGTTCTATGTGCAGGGGTCAGAGGCTGTGGTTTCTATTTCGATATGCCATGCTGTCAGCAAAAGAAGTTAGTAAGAACTCTGAAGTGCATTAATCATTCTTAGGCAAGACCTCATGGTGCAATTAATTTTATAATTCCCTTATTTATGTGATGTTTTTGTCCAGGCTGAAGCTTTTAGGATCCACCCATGTTCCTCTGTTCAAGCTCATGTCCTCAAAGTCTTGCAGCTAGCGAGCTTCCACACAAGGGAAACCAAAATGCAAGTACTATTGATAGAGGCACTTGCATTTTATGAGCTTAGAAATTTGACTTCAAGAAATGAGATGTTGTGCCTTTGTTTCTTGGATGGCAAAAATCATAAGATACTCTGACCAATTGACATATATTTTTAGGTTGTTTTTACTTTCAAAAGATAAAGAATACCATACCTTATAGTCCTTATTGCTGAAGAATTGCAGTGTATTTCTGAAATTGGTTTTAGTTCATGAACCAGCTAGAGGAAGATGCATGTCTCTGGCTAAAGCATACTCTCAGACAGTGTTTGTCAGACTTGAGGCAAGGAAAATCATTCAGCAATTTACAATCTGGTGGACCGGATTAGTGAATGTCGTCTGTGTGTATGTGCATTTGATCAAGTGCTTGTAAAGAAGCAAATGCTTCTTTGTGTCTTCCTCTTTGGTCACACTCAGTAATAAACTGAGTTCAAATAATAAACTGCTAAGTCTAAAATTCTTGAAAGCAACCATTAATTTCATGCCCATTTTTTTCTTCTGCCCCAGCAGCTGACTGCTATCACCAGTGCCAACGTTTAGACACTTACCTACTTGATTTGTTGCATTGAAGATACATATCTAAGTGCGTTATTAGTTCCTGCAGTAAATTACACCTCAAATTCTGCAAGGGTTGCAAAATCCTTTGCAGTGGATTATATGATTGGAATTATAATTAGATGCTAGGCTAAGAACTCTTTTTGTCATATAAAAGGGTTTCTGAAAAGAAGGAAAATAAACCAGTCACTGTTGGAGTCTTTTCTGTATATTTTTAATGAAAGGCCTGTCACTTTATTTGTTGGAGTAGTGTCATAAGATTAGTGCTGCTTTCTTAACTGTGTCTAATCTCATTTGATTCAAGCATCATGGAATAAAAAAAAAAATCAATGTAGCATAGGTTTGTTTTGAAATAAAGCGGGGGCGGTTAGCAAATAAGTAAACATCAGTTCATGTTTAATTAGCTAACAGGGATTTTCTGAAGCTATTAAGCAGGATCTGAACTAGCAAATTGGATGTAGGCTTATTAATTTATAGGGAAGTTCTGGTGTGGAAACTGGAAATGTTAAGTCTGATTCTGTTTTCCTTTATACAGACACTTTCTTTTTTAATTTAACAGAAGTTAGAAAAGTTTGTCTATATGTTTTCAGTAGCTCTTTCAATAATATGAGGTGTTTCTTTTGGTCCCCTTCCACCAAGCTATGAAATCGAAAAGATTAATATTTGCCTCCATCTTTGGATTGTTTGCAGGAACTAAAAGATCATAAACAACTCAGAAATTCCTTTACATATCAATATGCCAAATGCAAATCAAGTGAACTTTGCAGTGTTAGAGCAGTGACCTTCAACCAGACTCTGAGTCAAGAATTTCTGTTTCCAAGGCTCCTCATTCTTGCTGAGTATTTTCCTGGCATAATGTATGGATCTTTTGTGGTGTGGTGTTTGCTGGAGAATGAATGAAGGCCCTCTGGCTCATTTATCCTACTGTCTCACTCGGGATTTGAACTATGTTGCCAGAAAAGAAAGTCCAAGTGCTTTCACTTCCCATTTTAATCCCCTCATCATTAGGCTCGCTCTAGCAGTTCCCTGTTGCATGAATATTTTTTCAACTATAAAACTTGGTGGTAGTTTTGGAGAGTCAGTAAAAGTTGAGTGGTTTTGAACAATAGCTAACATTTACTGAGTATTGTATGGTTGTGCTTTTGAAGCTCTCCATCGTCATAAACATTTTGTATCTTAGAATGAGAAAAAAGATCTGTATTTTTAATAATTTCATTTCACTCCCTCCATACACTGTCTTTCTTTTTCCAGTTTGGTTGGTCTCTTTTTGTATTTCCTTCTCTCAAACAGTTGAAATCAGGGCTATCTGATATGTTATCATAACACTGATATAAAAGGTAGAGTAGACTGAAAAGCGCTGTGGGTTGGTTTGGGGTTTTTTGGGGGGTGGGCTGGCGTGTTTGTAGGTTGGTTTTGTTTGTTTGTTTGTTTTTTTTAAAAAGAAGGGACTCACTTTGTATGCAGGCAGATACCATTTGAGAAGAAAAATCCTGTTATCAAATATAACTGTCTTGATTTCCAAATCAAGGAAATAGGAATTTCCTTGGAATAGATCATGGCTTTTTTGTTCTCTACACATAAGACACATTGATAAGAGTTTATACATAAGTATTAAAAGGCTTTCCTTTAAAAATTATTAATTTGAATTTATAATTAGACCCAAGAGGGGGTAGTTTCAGTATGACCATTGAAATTGCACATAGGTTCTGGTTTAAACTGTATATTTACAGTATAAGTACACTGAATTGTATGTGAAGTTCATTTTGCAGATCCAGAAATATGAGTAAACATCTAATCTGGTACACGTTTTGTGAAAGGAGTAAGGAACAAACTCCATTTCAAACATTCTTTAGTGGGAATACATGAGATTTTTTGTAGTAAAGAATGATCTTTTGTGCAATTATCTTTAACTGGCTTATGTCACAGAATTGCCTTGTATTTATTAACCTCCTGTTAGGTCTGCATAGCTTGCTAAGAAAATAATATAACCCTGTTTTGACAGAATGCACTTTTTAGACATAGTTTTTGGGAGAACAGAATAAATTCTTTGCAAATTTCCTTTCTTGAATTAATTATCCAAGAAATGGCAAGGCCATAATCTGTATAGTTTGTAACATTATTAATTGATGTTATTAGAGTAAATGGTTATTAGTAACTTTAAAGAAAAACTATTATTACTTACCATAAAGTTTGGGGTTTT
>VYZW01013913.1:5866-22568 GCA_013401315.1 Balaeniceps rex | reverse complement strand
TTTTTGGGTTTTTTTTTTTTTTTTTTTTCATTAAAGTTCCAAAATATCACTGTGATTCTACTGAATGTGTGAGCTGGCTGGGGCATCTCTTCACCTTACATCACTGATTGACAGCTGAAGTAATTGTCTCAATCTGAGAAGAGTTAAGGAGCAGCAGCAAAGTTGGCACAGAAGAATGCGTGGAAAGCCTGATGTTCACCTGTAGGGAGGGCTGCTGTTATTAACGGGCTGTAACACTGGTCATGGAATAGCTGCATCAGTTCCCTAAAATGGTAACGGAATATTCCATTCTATCAGAGATCTTCTATGTTGATCTCTGTAACAGTACCTGTTTTCTCCAGAATGAGAGATATCTAGGATGTTGAACTTTTGAATAATAAATATTTAGATACTAAATACCAAAATGATTTTTAGAGATACCGATCCCTACTCCAGAATCCCTAATTTCCACTGGCATCTCTGTTTGATGCCTGTCTTTTAGAGGTGTTATGTACCCATATCTTTGAGCACTGATATCTTTGTGATTTCTTCTTTAGAAACCAAGTCTGATTGTTTTACTGTCATCTCTAAACAACTAACAAAACTTAAAATCTAGTTATGGCTTCAGATTTTTCTGAACTTGCTGATTCTTTATTGCATTGGCAAAGGACCTTAAACCAGTTACTTAAAGCAATTGTAAAATGGCATAGCTCATCGTTCTGGAAAATGCTAAGTGGTAAAAATCCATTGGAAGCTTTGTGACACAGTGGGCGTAATGTAACCTGGAAAAAGTGGCAGAAACGTCAATGTTTCATTACACAGTTAAAAGATTAAATATGGGGAGATTTTTAATCCTAAATTTCACTGTCAAGTAGTGGATTGGGACATTTTAGACTGATCTGTTATTTTTAAATCCATGATCCATTTGCTTGTCTGAACCCCAGTTGTATTTCAGCAGAATACGTTCCTTACCCTGCATCACAACTGTTCAGAATATTAACGATTTTTTAAAAATCTCACACCTCTGCTGTTAACTCTCCACTAATACCTGACAAAATAAAGCTAATCAAAAAGCTGCGTTGAAGAAGGCATCACTTTACAGGGATTCAGTCAAAAGACAGCGTACCAATGGATGTAATTAAAGCATGGAGGGTTTTTTTAAACAACGGGGAGAAAAATTGTTTATTTAAAAAAATGGAAACCTATTATCCAGCCAAGTGTTGATCTACTTCCAGAGCAGTTAACATGTTTACAGACTCTTCCACTAGTAAAACTGCATTATTGCTCATGTAACGGTGGGGAAAAGAAAACCCCAAGGAAAATTCTAGTCATTCTTGTGTGTCAGTTTTTTCTCTAATCATGTTTTTGCTGCAGGCTTTCAGATCTTTGTTTTGGTCTGTGCTAGATTCCTGTTCTCTATTCTCTCTTTACTAACTTCAGCTTAAAATTTTCTTGATGTCTTTTCATCTGGCTGATTTTACCTTCTGTTTTTCTTCCTCTTTACTGCATCTCACATTTCTTTGTCTGGGCCTTTCTTATTAATGTGGAGTTTATTTCCTACTTTTTGAAAACACTTTTAGAAAAACTTTTCTAGAAATGGAGGCGCCTATGAACCTGTAAGAGGGAAAGTGAAAAGTAAAAGGACAAGACGGTTTGAGGAGGGGGATAAAATAGGGTTGTTTAGTTATACCTAGAGAGAGAATGAGTTCAGAAAACCTGCAATAAAATTAAAAAAGGTCAGAATTAGCAAAAACAGTTTAGGAAACTTCTCACATTACTCTGTCCATGAAGTTTGGGAACCATCAGTAATCTCTAACATTTCAGTGAAGGAAAAAAGAGGTCTCAGAGTGATTTTTCGTACAGATAGGAGGCAGAAGTCTTCAAGTGCCATGTTCTTGACTGGTATTCCATTGTCTTTCTGTGTACAAGTACACCCAGGCCCAGCCATGTCATTAGAACTGAGAGCAGAAAATGTCCTTACAATGTTAAGTATCTTGTGGAAATATTTCTTTGTATTGTAGCTTAATGTACTTGGGAGACTTTAATATAGTCCTCTCACAACTACACGCTTAGTACGACGACTGCTGTGTTAGAGTGGTGTACTTCTTTCATCAGATTTCTGGATGTGTCAGTTAATGTCAGCGTGACTTTTAAGATTAACATGGATACCTGAGCTAACAGACCTCATGTCTTACAACGCAATGCTGTCAGTCTTGAAACTTGCTTACCCTCTTATTCCAACAGAGGACAGACCCTCCCGCACAAGCCTAGGCTCCCTTTGAAAGCCTGTCTATTTAAACAAGCCCTCCAGCACAGGACATGAGCTAGCTTCTGGTTTTGTTTCGTTTTGTGGAATACGACTGCTGATGTGCAAGTCCACGTTACTTTTGCATGCAGATTTACCATTGTATTGTAAACAATGAGAATGTCTTTGAAATAGGTGGAGTATAAATGAAGGAAAATATATCAAAGGAGAGCTGCTGTTACTACTGCAGAGAGTTATAAATGAGCTGTTTCTGTCTTCTTTTGCTCTTCTAATGAGAATACGTAAAGCTTCAGATGGGTGCCAGAGGAAAAGTTTAATGAGTTAAACTTCAGTGCTTAAAAGCACCGAAGCACTCCTTTCAGGTTATTCTTGATACAGCATAAAATTTGTGATGAGGAGTTTATCTGGTAATTGCAAGATTACAGACATAACACAATCAAAGGCAAAGCAGTACTGCGGGGTGGAAGCCCAATGCTTCACCTGCAATGCGTTGGGATTTTAACGGGATCTGAGATACACTTGTGCTGCTCAACAGGTGTGCAGATACTGGTGCAAATTCAGGGCTTGGCTGAAGCAATAAGCTTTGCTCAGAAGCACAGCTGAGGCCCTCTAAGTTACACTTGAGAACCAAAGCTCTGCTTGATGGTGGCCTATACTGCAGCAGTATGGATCGTCCTGTCTCTGCGCTGGTGCTGTGTTATTGCAGCAGATTGCTACGCAATATGGTGAGGCAAGGCTGGAGAGCCTTCTCGTGAAGAGGCTCAGCACACAGCACGGTGTCGGTGGAAGCTGGTTATGAGGAATGCCGCAGTACAGAAGTCAGCAGGTAAGGAAAGCTCAGTGGTCATGACTGAGAAATCAATAGAATCCAACCTTAAGCCTTCATTTAAAGGTGGTTCATGGCTTGAATGCAGTAATGCTGCATCAAGGAGTAGGAGGGAAACAGAAAGGGACTGGAAGGAAATCCTTTGGGCTATCTGCAGAAAGACAGACTTGGTAGAGCATGGTTTGCTACCACAAAATTAATCAAAAATACTTTGAACAAATTTGAATTGGCATCGCAAGTTTAGACTGGCTCAGCATTTTGTGTTATCTACCTGTGGTGTTTTTTATCTGGCTCTAGGAATCCTAGCACTGCCTTTACCATATCTTCAAAGGGAAAGGAAATAGTTCTTTGTTTATCAGACTTGCCCTGTGTTCACAAAAATACGACTGGTAGCATTTTTGCAAGTAAACCCAATTGATTCAAAGAAATTCCTGACTCACCACCAATGTTTTCTCCAACTAGAACCCGAGTATCTTAACATTTCAGCTAGCTGGCTCGTTGGGTCTAAAGGTGTAGTAGAAAAATAAGCTATTGCTTTCTGCACATACAATCAGATGCTAGAATTTAGGAAGGGCGCTCTCTGACTCTAGCAGGCAGATTGACTTACTAAGAAGGTTGATGGGATTCTGGCCCATACTGCCCTTTATGGCTGAGCTCCCCCTAAAGCAGCTTCTGAACTGTTGCAATTTTTAGCCCAAGTTTTAATGATACTCTGAAATTTTTTTTATTGCTAGCTGTCTCAATGCAAGTTACCTGGTCTTGTGAGTTATAGCCCTAAATGTCATGTATGCAAGGACATTCAGTTTAGAAGAGGGAGAGAACATCAGTCTAAAATTAAAATAGAATTTAGGTTAAAACTACATTTGTTCCAGCTTTGTGCCTGGTGCTTGATAGATCACTCTCACTGAATACAATAGTTTATTTTAATAAACCTGCTTATTTGGACTCGATCTTAAAGGTCTTTTCCAACCTAAATGATTCTATGATTATTGATCATCTTCAGGAAATGCACTCCTTTTCTTTTTCTGGGTAATTGTAAGTTGATTAAAAAGAAACAAATCGTCGAGTGGTTTTACTTTCTGAGGGGGTTGAACTTACAACTAAATTATTTTTCATTTCAGACAAAGTTAATTATTTTTGTTATTGCTTATTCTGCAGCTTTATGAAGTATATCTGGAGGTAGCAGCTAGTATGTTATGTTCTGCTCTAGAGCCCTAACCAGTTCTTATCACTTCATTAGCTTTGCTAGGTAACCAGATATCTTAAGCAGTAGATGGTTTTGCTATTCACTTGCTTTAGAAATAATACCAGAAATTTTTCTAACAAAATATCATTTGCTATGTTATCAGTTTGCTATGTTCTATAAGGTAGAAATATTTTTATTTCAAAGTAATTTAATTTACTGTAAAAAGTTACAAAATAAGCCTTTTATGTTAAATGAAAGCACCATGGCTTAGCAGGAATGTGTTTTTCCTGTTCTCTTAGATCTTATCGTTAAGTATATTTTGTCACTAGGATCTGTTTGTTGGCTTTGTGAGATTCAGTACATAACTGGAACAGTTATAATCTAAGTAGTTGATATGAAATGTTTTGTCTGGTGTCTTTTCCTCTTAATCCATTATTAAAATAAATAGAAGTAGTTTACATTAGGGGTTGTGCTTGAAATTGTAAAATAAAAGTCAACAAAAAGGAGTGCGTAGATGGCCAGGGAAAAAATGTACCAGGCATGGCTTTGCAGCTTGGGCTACCAGAGTCATGGGGAGGAGTGAGAGGGGGGAGAAGGAAGGGAGGCAGAGACAATTCCTGGTGTTAACTACGCAGCTCAGAAGTTGAGAGCAGCCGAGCAGCCAGAATACACGTACGTGAGAGCGCAGGCAGGTCGCGGAGTAGAGAGGCCCGAGACTACGAAGCTGTTGCAGAAAAGGAGTAACCAAGCTCAGATAAACTGAGACTTCTGTTCTAATCCATTCCAATGCTAAATCATCTGGGATTGCTCAAGTCACCTTTATCAGTGTCTTAACCTAAAAAGATTGATGTAGCACTGGCGTGTGTGAGGAGTGCCAGCACAGTCCTTTCTTTTGTTAGACTGCAATAAAGTGCAATGTAGGGCCATAATGAAGCATAGCTTGAAAAGAGAGCATGTGTTTGTCCCTTGGTTATAATTTAGCAAACACACCTGTGCTCTATTTTGTTATTATTACTGCTGACAGCTTGATTCTTATCACAAGTCTAATTTGGTAGATTAGATAGCACTCAATTCCTAGAGTTAATTGGTCACGTGAATATGTCAGTCTTTTAAAAAGTTGTTATTTGTAGAACAACTCGAAAGAAAGACCTAAATTTACCATAAAAGGTCAAGCACCAGAAGGCAAATAAAAAGTATATTGTTATTAAGCAAAAAATTGTGGGCCTTGATTCAGGAGTTCTGTGTGTGTAAAGTCAAATAGTGTGCATGAGCAGCCTTATTAAAAAAATATGGCAGTCCTACTATTTCCTTCCCATTCTGAAGGGCAGAAGAGGTGAAGACAAATCTACTCTGTGATAAAACATTTCAGAAACCTCTTGCAGTAGTAACTAGTAGTTAAAGAACTTGAGATGGGCGCTTTATTTGAGTGGTCCTGGATCTGCGCATTTTTAAAATACACACACTCTGCAGGGGGGCAGTTGTTTTGTTTGCTTTGGAAAAGGACCATTTCACATATCCCGTTGACCACGCAAGCGGTAGACTTGGTGCAACGGAGGTTAGTAACTTCTGGGTTGGTATGGCTGAGGAATTGAAAGGAGCAGGACTAGAACGTTTTCAATTGGATTAGTCTACAGTGAAATTTTAGCTTGGAATCACAGCGGTAATTTCATTTTCTCTTGATCCCCTCTCCCCACAGAGAGCTTAGCAGGCTAGCTTTAACCAGATTTCTGATTCTACGGCATATGTACTTGCAGTCTGTCACTGCTGGGTGCATTATAGGCTCTGGCTGTTCAGGCTGAGAGGCAGCTGTGGAGTCTTCACGGCTGCGTACTGGTTCCAGTTCAGCATTGCACTAACACTTAGCTGCTTGTGCAGCGTCAGGTGCAGGTAGAATGAATTCCCATCTAGCTACAAAAGAGCACATAGACATACAGAAAGAGGAAAGACTTACTAGACTGTAGGGATCAACACTTTCTGTTGAAGTGCTTGATGATCTTAGTTCTATTTATGTATTTAACTAGAGTCTGCATCACATAAATACTGTTACAATTAGCCCTAGTCTTCAAAATATCTGCTAAGTTGCATGTACTGAATAAATGTGGAGGTTTGTACAGTTTTTTCTGGTGAGATGCTAGGTTCGTTAATACTTGGTCACCTGATTGCTGTCAGATCACCTGCCAGGGCAAATCTGACCTGCATCAAGCATGAACATTTACCATTTCTGTCAATCAAGAAGCATATACAGTACACTGTTTGTGCTAACTTTAGGCCAGTTGCGGGAGGATGGACAATAACTAGTCTGGGTGTAGAGTTAGGGAATTGCCAATATGCCAGATCAAGTATTGTTAAAGTCTGCAAGAGCAAATTGCCACTTTCAAAATTCTTTGAACTAATTTGCACTAGTGGAGTGGGTTTGTCTCAGATCTGCATTTCAAGTGCAATGCAAGAACATCTGCATGCAGTCAGTCCAAAAGTGTATCAGTCTCTTCACAGGACAAGCTTATGCTTATAAAAGTCTTGTAAGAACATAAGCATACAGGGATACCTCTTACCCCGGGATATCACCAAAGCTGTTGGTCGCTCATTGTGTAAGGATTTTCAGAGATTTTTGTTGTCTCTGCATCTTTGCTTTAAATAGTTTTTGATTTTGTCGGTTTGTTTTCTCTGCACATACCATCTTTTAAGCTCATTTATACTTTTGCTACCCAGAACATCTGTGACAGTATGTTCCCCCTTGAATAAGATTGTGTGAAAACCTGTTTCTTCTGTTTTAGAGCTTCTGCTTAATAATTAAAAATATGTTGATGTTATGAAGTGGAGAAAGTTGCACTCCTGTTATGTAAGGAAGGTAATGAAGGGTGGTTAGTCTGTGCCTTCCATAAGCAGTACATAAAGAATGATGAACCACTGTCTTACTTGTTTCCTGTAAGCTACTGGTGGTAGGTATTGGCACCTGGTTTGAAGTCTGACATAAGGATAAAGTAACTCAGTGTTTGTGGTATTATTTGTGACCTGTCTGGAAAACAGAGCTGTATCATGTCAATGAAACAGATGTGTTCCATATAACTGAATTATTCTAAGACAATAGTCTGGGTAGAAGTTAAGGCATACACTTTAATTGGCTGTGAACGATAATCTGCTGTGTGGTTACTGAGTTGCTGAGTCAGTATGTATTTAAGTCCCGATTGGTATTTTGTAGACTCTTAATCTTTACATAAACGTTGGCCAGAACAGCATATACAAGTTGAGTGATGTTTTGTGTTTGTTCCTCTGTAGTCTGTAATAGATTTGCTAAATGTCGGACTGAACTAAACATCCAGGTTAGAAGTGTCACTTCAGTGCCTAGCCTGCCAACAATATTTATGCTAATAGATTATTTTCAAAGAATTCAGTATCCTTAAGTCCTTCACAACAACTTGTCAAAATTTACCAACAATATTTTGATTACGATAGCTTGAAACAATGATTTGAACAAGGAAACATGAAGCAAATCGGGGATTAAAATAAATGAATGAGAGTATTGCTAGTCCGCTCAGTACGTTGTGTGATGCTGCGTATTCCTGCTAGCTCTGTCTGCTCTGAGCTGTTATTGTAAAAACCGCTCCTCTAGGTTCAGGCTGAACAGCATGTGTAATGTCTGTGACAGTTTGAGCCCTTGGAGATGGAATTGGTTGAACAGAGCAGTCTATTCAGATAAATGCAGGGGATTCATTCACATGGAAATCATTCTTGGCACAGTCGATGCAAAGTATGAGTGAGAGAGGGAACAAAAAGGAGCCACAAAGGCTGCGCTCCCAGGACCAGTAAATCAGCAGAGCTTCATTGCTCACGATACATCTAAGTTACTTTACATCACATCGGTCTCACCCAAAGTTTTAAGAGGTAGTGGTGGGACATGGTCCTACCATAAAAGATTACTTTAAATTCATTTGAAACCTGATTCTCACTTATGTGTATAAATAAACCATGTTACACCATTGTAGCAGCAAACTTCAAAGTGACGTGATTTTCATCTTCCTTAAAAGCCCATAGGTGTTTTTCTATAGTACTGAAAAGTTGGATGAGTCTAGTTTAAAGCGGTAAAGAGGGTAGAAAAAATGCAGAGCTAGCCGGTACCAGCAAAAGCCTGGTATTATACCTAGGAAATCTGTATTTTTCTGAATTTTGCTGTGTCAGGTGTCCTTCCACTAGGAGGAGTTGTCATCATATATTTACACTGTAAGATTATCAGACTTGTGCTTTAATTGTTTAACTCATTTGATGGAAGATGCAATTACTTATAGTTACAATGTGAAATATCTATAAAGTTCACCCATATCTGACTGGCTGCTTGTACTTACTGCTAATTGGTATCAATGTAAATATGAAAAGAAGCTCACAGCTTGTGACATCGTACAAGCAAACTTCTGTTTGTCATTTGTCCATTATACTGGAAAAAGTATAAATGTAATGATGATGAAAATTCAGCTGTGTGATACTATTTATGAAAAACTTAGATTTTATAATAAAGCTAACACCTTGCTAGCCCTAGCAGGTAACACTTGTGCTGAAGGTTCATGTTCAGTAATTTGTCCTTTTAGTTTTCTTTCTTCTGTTCAGTTAACCCCTCCCAGCACAGTATGAGATTACTAAAATTAAGAAAGTACGTACATTAGATACGTGGCTTGACAGATATTTTAGAAATTGCTGATTGCCATTGCCTATGCTTTTGACAACCGCCTTCATTTTATAGGTATTTTAATTGTAAAACTGCATGTTTTTTCCTTTCTGTAGTATGAACAACACCAGAAAGGAGTCAACAAAGTAGTTTCCCTATGTTCTTTCTGTGGTCAAGCTTACTGAGCACCTGCTCATGCTCCCCCCATATGTATACTTCCAGCTTTTTTCTGAGATCTGTTCAGTTGCCTGTTCACTTCCCTCACATGCTGCCTTATGGAAATAGCTTGACCTTATATTTTCTCCTTTTCCAGTAGTGCGATAGCACCTTGGCTCTTTTACTACTGTTTCAACTCTGCATGCTTACATGATACTGAGAATAGTTGGATGTCAACAGCTGCTTCATAAAGTGCAGAAGGCATTAATAGTTTAGGTCCAGACTGTATGGATGTAATAGGTTTCCAAGAGAATTATGTATTTCACTTTACTAGGCCACAGATTTTCTGAACTTAAATTGCATGGCTTTATGCTGTCTTAAGTAAAATAATTGGATCATCCACATTTTTTCCTCATGATTTTCTGCCTCTTGTGTGTTTTCTACACGTTATAACAGGGATTTATCAGAGGTACTACTTTGATCACTTTTATTTCTTTGTTTCATTTTGTTAAACCATCATCATTGTAAGAACATTAGCCTTTTTTACATCATGTTCTTATGCTTTCTTTTTCCCTCTCCACCCTTGATGCCCTCTGCATGTGGTTTGTACATAGGTCACATACCCATCTATGACATTTTCTTATGTAGGTAATTCTTCCCTTGTAAGATGTTTTTTGATGGGTGTCTGGAGATGGAATCTGATTGTAGTAATTATTACATGATGAGTAGTTGTCGCCTATTATTCCTTTTCATGCAGAGTTAACCAAAACTTCAATGTTTTGCATATTATTCCTATCTGAAGAAAAAAAACCCAACACGGTGGTAGGTTTAATGTCATCCAGTTCATATGCAGTGTACCAAGCTCTGTTTCTGTGAATACAAGAGGATTGACACAGTAGGGGAAACAGGTTTTTTTAGTCATAGTTTCCCACTCCTTTCAGCCACAGTCCTTGGCCCAAGAAGTTCTTTCTCTGGACTGTCTAGTGCACAGTGCCAGTATTTGTTTGATCAGTGTCTGACGCTTTGGTTCGGCTGATGGATTGCTTTCCAGGTATTTCTGCTGCTTCTGTTTCTTGCCCTGTCTTGCAGATGCCCTTCCCTTTTTGCTAGCAGGAAAGATGGAGATGGCTTTATAATACACTGGTTTTGATCAGTGCATTACCAGCCTATAGCCTTATTAGATCAGGAGAACCATGCTCTATTCTTTACTAGCAAATGTCTGGTTTTCATTTAAGGCAGTAGGCTGGAAAGAGTCTCATGGAAATTATGGCAGTTGACCATTACTGTATTAACAAATCCTGGAGAAGGTGGTTACTTTTCTCACTCGGATGTTGTCACTGCCATAGAGATGAAACAAGCTTTGGGTCATTGACTGGTACCTTCTGACTTTCCCACTCTGCATTTAGGATTCCTTTTACCAACAGTCACCTTCTGAGTTTTTTCCAAAATACACAGATTTATTGTCTTAAACTGTACTACTGGCAACATGCTTTACACTTGGCAGATTGTTTAAAGAAGGGAGAGGAGAAATAGAAGCATGACCTGGGCTGCAAAAGAAAAGATAGTTCTTTTGTATTAAGATGGTAAAATCTCTGAGAGATCACAAGCATGATGACCACTTCCAGCTTTTCTAGTTTTTCGTTCTGCTGCATTCAGAAACTGGCACCCCAATGGCAGAAACTTTCTGCCATTCAAACATGCATTACAATAGAACATTCAAGAAATACCTGTCTAAATTGCTTAGTTAAGCATAAATAGTTAAGATATGATCAGCAAAGAGAGCAGACCTTTGGTCAGTGTTACTACTTAGTGCCACAATACAGGACCTGAGGTGTACAGAACGTTCGCTGATGCTGGAGGCAAATAAAGGTGCATCTGAAAATGAAAATACATCCGAGTACATCTGAAAACTAAACTGATGGGCGCTTGATTCAAGGGAGCTAGTGAGGAAGGCATGCCAAGTTCAAGTGATTAAAATCCTTAAAACTCTTACTCATGCAAGTGTCCAATAAATCCATTTTTCCTAATAAATGATTGTGTGACAGCAGGAGGCTACTGTTAATTTGGAATTACAGTACAAGTCAAAGTTGCTGAAGTACAAAAGGCACAATAAGAGAAATGACTTTCCAGATGAGATGAAACTGCTGGGTTTGCTGGCTCACCTGAGTAACTTTGGTGGGGACAGGATTACACCATGATACATGGCTTGCTCCTTGTCATATTACAGCCTGAATCCCCAAGGGAGACTGACAAAGGAGCATGAATTGTTGTCCCTGGAATACTTACTATATCCACACAGTGATTTTGAGTTGCTCAACCTTGGTGTCTTTGTAATACACGCATACCTGCTTTTCAAAAATTACAGTGAAGCTAATTTGACAAAACCATAGCTGAATTAAGAATCTGGTATTACATATAGAATCATAGAATCGTAGAATGATGTGGGTTGGAAGGGACCTTTAGAGGCCATCCAGCCCAACCCCCTGCAGTGAGCAGGGACATCTTTAACCAGATCAGGTTGCTCACAGCCCCGTCCAACCTCACCTGGAATGTTTCCAGGGATGGGGCCTCCACTGCCTCTCTGGGCAACCCCTTCCAGTGCTTCACCACCCTCACTGTAAAAAATTTCTTCCTTCTATCCAGCCTAAATCTCCCCTCCTTTAGTTTAAACCCATCACCCCTTGTCCTGTCGCAACAGGCCTTGCTAAAAAGCCTGTCCCCATCTTTCCTCTAGGCCCCCTTGAAGCACTGCAAGGCCGCACTAAGGTCTCCCCGCAGCCTTCTCTTCTCCAGGCTGAACAGCCCCAACTCTCTCAGCCTGTCCTCGTAGCAGAGGGGCTCCAGCCCTTGGATCATTTTTGTGGCCTCCTCTGGACCCGCTCCAACAGCTCCATGTCCTCCTTGTGCTGAGGGCTCCAGAGCTGGACGCAGGGCTCCAGGTGAGGTCTCACCAGAGCAGAGTAGTATACTCCTTGCGTCTGGAGTATAACAAGCCAACATCAGCAGTGGCATGTTTTGATAGTTCTGGGATATTGTGATAGAGGAAAGAAGAAAACTAATGATTTATCAGTATAGTAAAGCATTGCAGTGTGAACAGTTGGATTTAAAAGCTACATATAAAACACCTTTCCCTCTGCTTTTCCTTCAAATATGCCCCAATATGTATGACTGCAACTGTGAACATGTGTTTAAGAAAATACAGAAAAGCACTCCGAAAGTAAAAGTTAAGTTCAGTTCAGTAGATCAGGGTGCCACCGTGGGAACCTCCTATTATTACCCATTTGATAACTTTTTGGCAGCAACTTCATTTCATAAAGGCCTCTGAACAGCTGGTGTTCAGAAACAGAACTGTACAAACCTAGGTTGGATTTGAATTGTTTATTTTGATGTAAAAAGCCCTGAAATTGTATAAATGCTGTGGGTAATACTGCAAGACCTTCCGCATGAGGATTTCAAAATACTGTCACTTCACTCTTGAGCTTGTTAAGTCGTAACAGAAGAAAAAGTCTCACTGAATAAATAGAAACTAGTCATGGCGCAACCGTGGTTTAATCCCATAAAAATCTGGTGACCTGACTAAATCTACGATGATCTCTTTATTGCAGGAAACCTGAGATGTACTGGAAATGATGGTGTTTAGAATGGGTAAATAGAACATAGATCTTGTATCGCCCTCCAATACCTGCTGTCATCTTGTATTTTTGTTTCCTTTCTTCCTCTGGAAAGGAAGGATATTCATTTCTCAGTGGGAAAAAATATGTGCCCAACATCTGCCACACACCTTGCTGCTGTGTTTATAATTGTATTTTGGATGTTAAAAAATGTTGGCATTACCTGCCCTAAGCAAGAGTTAATCCTGTTTTCAGAAATCAAATGGTGTAGAAGTAGAAGCATAATAGGATACACCCTCTGCCTAAAACCAGTTCTCATAATGATATATTTAGGGTATTTTACAATATATTTTGTAATTCCATTTTAGTCTTAACCTTGAGCAGGCTTTGAATATATCTTGTGTCCTGACCACTAGGTTGTACCCTGTATCCAATTAACAGTGTAATATTGGTTAAATAAGAGATGTTTGAGTTAATGTTTCTGTTGCCTTTCTTCACCAAAACTACCATTAGCAGAAGGATCAGAAAGGCAATTAGTTATTGTGTGGGAGAAAGGAGATTTCCCTCCCCCCCCCCTTCAGCTGTAGGAACACATTTTTCATTAAAACAGTAGGGAAAAATCTACATAGATGTCAACAAAGACTTAATAGCACATAGAAGTATGCCATAAAATAATCACATTCAAAGGTGTAAGTGCAGTACATTTGAAAACAATACATCTTGTGTCGCTTAGTATCTTCTCATACAAGGTTAACGTCATTTTCTGCTTGTACTTGAATTTCCTTTGGTATGGGGGTGTGGAGGTAGNATTTGGTGTAAATTAATAACAGAGCAAATGCAGCTGGCCAAGTAAGATTAGATAGCCACTGTTTATCACTATATTGTTTAAAGAGAATGTTGCTCTGTGGAAATTCTGGGATTCCTTTTGTGCTCAGTGCAGAATTTCTCTTTGTTCTGGAATGATAAGTGTGGTGACTCTCCACCAATTCTTGTAGATATTTTTTAATTGTCATGTACTAGCATGGAAGCTAAATACTCAAAAAGAAATATAAAATTTGTAGTCTTAAAAAATATATTCCTAGTGAATATTCAAAAATATATATTCCTAGTGAATAGTCAAAACTTGTTGAATAGTTTTGAAAACAAGTTCCTTTGTGATGGCAAAATTAAAGTCTGTGACTGAATTAGAAGTGTATGAATCAGAAAAGGGCTATTTGTCCACGGTTTGACTAATGTCCTAACCAACTAGCTGTGTTTTCCTTTTATCTCCCTGAAAATCGTCAGCCTTTCATGCTGACCATCTTCCAATCTGAAAGTACCTGTTTAAAGCAAGCCAATAAATGAAAGATTTCAGTGGCTGAGCTTGTCCTCGCCTCACGTAAGAATGTTCTCTGTGGCTTTAACATTCCTCAGAGAAATTCTTTTGTGGTATGTCCATTAAATGTTGAGATCTTCTGATTGATGTTACTCCACGAGATGCTTTTAGTTACTGTAATACCACCATTCTTTAGATGTATACTTGTCATCCATCGCCTGCGATATTTTCACAATAAAAAAGCTGCAGTAAAGCAAGTAATATAGTGGAGGATAGAGGGATTTCACAACGTGATTTGCAAATTAGCAGGTTTGTTCTTTAATAGATCGTGAAGTGATGAACTCCAGGATTACAGCTTCCGCAGTGTAATGGTGTATGTGTCTCTGAAGTGTAACCATATTGACTTGTTTTCAAGGTTGACCACTGAGGCAAAATTCATAGTGGCTTCCAAAACCACGTCTGGTCCAAAACATTGTGTGTCTTGCTAACGGTACTTGTTCTAACTTAAATTCTTTCAAACTATTTCTAAGAATATATTGTACTTTAACACAGGTAATACTGCTGCTGTGGCCTACCTTTCTGCAGGACAGTATTTTTGGTTTTGCAATTCGTATTTTAAAAAAGAAAAATAAAGGCTTCAACACTTTCCTAGTGTTCCAAGAATTATAAAAATGCTAAACAGCTTTCTCTGTCTGACAGAAAGCAACACTGGCTCTTTGCTGACCATAACATGGACAGCTGCCTTCGGGCAGCTCCTTGTCACGTGTTCGGAGTAGACAGATGTGTTGGAACAAGCGGTTTGTGGCTGGAAAGTTGTAATTCCAGTTGGTTTATACAGAGCTAATGAGCAAGTACTTTTCCTAAAGTATAGGTAAGAGGAAAATCTTCAAATAAAAAAATGTATCAAAAACAGATGATTAAAGACACTACATGTCTGAACATGAGCATTTCCTGCGTCTGGCATCAGTGCTCCGATAGGAAATGTTCAGGTCACAAGTTAGAGATTTAGAATTGCACATGCTCGAGTTTATTTAGGATATGCTCAAACTTGCAAATAGAAGTCTCTTCACAAACTCAGCAATTCTTTGGGAGCTAAGTATTTATTTATGTCGATCTTACATAACTGCTTACATAGAGCAGTGATGTTGGGAGAATGTTTTCTGTGTTTATCTTTTGTCTTCATATGTCTATCATGTGTCTGTCTTTTGATGTCTATCTTTGATTTCATTTTAGCAACTGGAAAAAAATGTAACAAAAGGTATTTTTATTTACAGATAACTCAAATTCAGATGATACCATTATGGAGACCAAACTGTAACAATCTCTCAGTTGCTTTTTTTGTAGAAATACTCTATAACAGGTTGACTTCAGTTCACATCTTGGACAAACACCCCCCCCAGAATCTTTTTCATTTTGATTGTCTTACAGAACATGCAGTTTCATTCACTTCCTACAGATAACACTGCTCCTTTTGCTATTCCTCTTCATTTTGTACATTTGTCATACGCGTTACACATGTAAGAATGGCATTATCACTGAATGAGCATATTGAGGAACATTCTCTTTGAATACAAAAGCTGAGTATTTTTTAATCGATACTACAGTATCGAGTGACTCTGTTGATTCATCTTCTAAAAGATTAATTCAGCTGTGAGAGCTAAACAAAATATAGTCTTCAACATTCCCTGTTTGTATGAGGATTACAATGAAACAATGAATTAAATGTAATAATCTTTAATGCACAGATAACTACCTATCACCAAACGGCCAAGAAAGTATTAATCTCTTTGGCCATAATGGTAGAACTTCCATGCTATTAAGTGCTTTCTGAGTTGTTCAGTCATTTAACATTCCTAAGCAATAGTATTTGTAATTGGGTTTTGGTTTTGTTTTTCAGAGTCAAAGGCATTGTGAGGTGAGGGAATAAGTAATGAAGTATCTACCCATTTCTAACGGGCTGACCAGTGCACGCTCTTTGAACAATATGATGGTGTAGAGGTAAGAATTGGCTTTTTCAATAAAATTCTTGAGAAAATGTCAAGCAAGATGATATAATGCAAGTGAATAATGTTTCCTGATACGATGTTGGAGCAAAAAACCTAAAGGCTGATAGTTTGCTTTTGTCTTGGGAAAGGGGAAAATAAAAACCGATGTCTTTTGTAAGCGTGTACTAAAACTCACAGAGAAATAGTCACTTACTGGTGAGCTAGATAAAATGAACATTTTACCGTTTCTAATGTTGCTTGTCCTATGCTGCTCTTGGCTGTCTCAGATTGTAACAGATGGGCATGTTCACCAGAGCAAGAACACATAGATAACTTTTGTTCTGCAGAAGTTAACAAATAAGTTTCTTTCTTAAAATTCAGAACTAGATAAAACATAAACTTATGTGCCAATTGTTGTATGAAGTTGTTTATAGGTAAATGGATACTATGTGGCTTAAGAATAATCTTCTCTATTGAGCAAATACCACGTTACAGAAGGACCTTACATCAGTCATCTTGAAGATCCCTATAAATTTATTTAGAAATCATTAGGTAGCCCTTTTCCCACAGGTCTTACTTGATCAAAATTTCCTCTTTATTGTCCATTTTGTGGTTTTGGTTCTCATCATCCGTGTACAAACTTATCGACACTTGCATACTATATCATCAATTAAATGCTGCTTTGACATGTTTTAATTCTGTCTCGCTGTATTCCTAATTC
>VYZW01013910.1:0-14033 GCA_013401315.1 Balaeniceps rex | reverse complement strand
TGACTATTTACCCTGAAAAGGAGTCACTTCACAGATTAGGAAACAAGGGGACATTTTTGAGCGGTTTCCCCTCCTCCACCCAGCTGGGAGCATATTTATTAACTGGCTGCATTTAAAGTTTAATTCTCTTTCATACACATTATAGGGCTTATCCTTTGAAGCTCTGCTGTCCAATACCATGTGTTTTCTTAACAGTCATGTAGATAGCAAAATTTCTAACAGTATTTCACAGGCCAGAGGCTCTCAGTTGCAGATAGGCCTGTTGCTGCAGGCACTGATGAGGACTGTAAAGGCCCCAAGGTATTTACAGCTACACCAATAGTGTCTTAATAAGTCAAGACCACCCTGAATACCAGTCATGCCGGTCCCATTTGTTCCTCAGAATCACTAGTCTGTTTGCAGTTCAAAGCATCCAGGCTAGAGCTTGACATTCTGCCTTTAGCCATCCTATGCCTAACCGGGCACTTTGAAAAATTAAGGCAAGCAAATCAACATGAAGAAACAGCCCACCTGGGGCTCTGGGCTTCCTGCTTAATTTCCATTAAGCCATTAGTCTACGTCTAGGAAAGAGGGTCTGTGAATTTGCTTGGTGGAAATAGCGTAAAAGTAGCATTGAGAAAAACATGACTATTATTAAATTTCAAAAGGAGTTTTGACTGGTAAAAAGAATGAAGGAAAATGGTTGAGTTACTTGTGAGAATTAGGTGGCTGGCAAATAGGCAAGCATCCTTTTTATAGCAGGGACATGGACATATGTCAGGGTATTTGCTAGGAAAGGACATGTCAGCTGAGCACAGCTACTTGACAAAGGATTAAATAAAGGTAGTCTCAGCAACTCTGTGAGAAAGCACATTATCTGCAGAGACTTAAAGCAGTAAGCTGGACCATGACATACCGCTCCCTGGTTTTCAAAAGGCAACACAGGCATACAACAGCATTTTTCTCCTCCCTTAGGCAGTACCTAATTAGCCAGCAGGACTAAGACTGTGGAATTTTGAGCCCGTTTTGTTCAGATTTGAATGTGCTATATCTGATCTCCTGTGTGACCACTACATTTTTTACCTTCTGTTTCATACTGCTGCTGTGCAGAATCAGAAAAGAATCGCGAGTTCTGAGAGATGTTCAATGAACGTCAAAAATCTATTTTTTTTTATTTGCGTCTTCCTACAAGGCTACTTCTCACGCATATGCACACTGCTACGCATTTCAAAAACTGACAAAAGTACGTGAGTGTGCCTGGGAGACAAGTTTTAGAAGTAAGCCTTCAAGACATTGCATCATTAATAGGTATCAAGAGCTTTTGGAGACGCTATACAAGTTAGTAATACCTTCGAGCTAATACCTCTGACGTCTGTGGGAAGTAAACCTGCAGCTGGGAGCTGTGTTCAATGACTTACACATTGCAGGGTAGCACATTACACAATGTAATGGAAGAAAGGACTGCCAATTATGTTTTGTTCTCTCTTACAGGACATAAAAGCACATCACAGTATTTTTACCCATTAAAGGATGAAAAAGAATGAAAAGAAATTATATCATGAAGCTCCATCTTGAGATCAGTGTAAAACAAAGAACCAAATATGCCATAGTTCATAGCACTTTAAGGAATCGGTTAAGATTCTTCAGGTTATGCTCAAAGCAGGCCAAACATGGCAGATTCTAGCAAGTGTGTTTGGAGAAGTAGCACTTGTGTTCAAAAATTTCTTTCTTCTTTATCCTGCCCTCCTCCCAATCCCCATCTGTAAGGCAAGAAGACTTGGTTCCGCTTCTGAAAAAAAGCCACTCATTTCTTATGATCATAAGAACAGCTTACAATGTGGGTATGGTAGAGATGGATAGACAGACATACACTTTTGGGGTCCAGAATTCTGGGATCTTGTCCACCTTTTGCACAAATGGTACTCTCATATCTCCTGCATTAAGATGCCTCTCTCTAGTTATTTTTATAAAAAAGCCTAATGTCTGTTAAAGACAATAGATGCCTTCAGTTTTTGCTACCATCTTCAAAAGTTTATTATTGTTCAGATAGAGTTCACAAACCTTGTAGCAGCTTCTTTTCTCAGCTTTGTGCTTCCCTCTTTTATTTAGGCCCACTGTGTTTATGTGCTTGCAGAGGATAGCTTGAGTTTCCCATGAATGTTTTCAGCCAACTATCCAACAGATATTAATGAGATGAACTCAACATGTACATGTGTCCTAATGCTTACTGAACAAAGAAAAAGAATTTGTCAAATTATTAATTATTGATGTATTTTCTTAGCTTCTATTTAGAGTGTCTCAGATATTAGTCTAATACTTAAAGACCTGAATTGTTTTCCATTTCATCTGCCTGCTTGCACATAGTTTTGATTTAAAGAAATTAAAAAACTTAACCTTTTTCAACTACATTGTTTTGACCAATATAGAAATTGCTAAATGGATAGACATGCTGTAGTGCAGTGCAATCTGGTAGATCTTGCTGTTCTTTGGCTGTTAGTGAAAGATTTATATAATCCACCACACCAAACAATATGCACTTACTTTCTTTGGTAGTTGGGGCACTCTCTATTTTAAGATACTAATAGCTATAAACAAACGGCTTAAATCAGCACAGACAGTTAACATGAAGAGTATATATGGGTCTTTTGAAAGATGGTAGATCCGAGTTCTGAAAACTGGAAAAAGATCTGGGCAGATAGGAAAGCCAGCTTCCTTACATTCATTGGAAATCACAGCATCCACACCATTTGTCAGTGCAGCAGATCAGGTCTAGCCAGGATTGAAGTTGTTCTTAAATGAAACAGTACCCTACAGTACTCACAAACTAACCACCACAGACATTTTGCTAGTAACTAAATAATATGAAATTAAATATGATCAAAAGAAGCCTTTTGTTCCACTTTCAAGCTCTAACAGAAATTACATTCAAATGAAAAGTAGATTGTTTGATTCATTAGTCAATTATCAACAGTGCAGAAAATTTATAACAACCAAGTCCATACAAGTCAGCTTCATCAGCACTCTGGCTCAAGAGTAGATCGCTTTTTGAAGTGAGGGTTGTTTGGTTTTTTTTTTTTAACAAAAAAACCAGGCTTGATTCATCTATTTGTTACAGGAACTTGAAAGAGATATCAGGGAGATTGAGGTGCCAATCTGAATATGAACACAGTATAATTACATAAATAAGATGCATACATGCACAACAGTCCTCCTGTGTGTATGAATGATTAGCATATAAAGGCAGCACACATATCTCTTCTACAGCTGAAGAGTGCAATCCTCAGTGGTTCAATGCCCCCCTCTGACATAGTTTCATCAACAGGGCTGCTTGGGGGCACATTTCAGCCAAAAATTAATAAATTAGCTTGAAATATTTTGTACAATAGATCTTCCCTAGGTCAACTTCTTTTGAACAGAACAGGTTCAGGAAAGGTCACATAGGCATTCAACCAGCAGACCAGGAGATGGAGGGCAGTCATTTCTTCAGCCTGCACAGCCAGAACCAGAACTTTATCTGTATCTGGTAAAGGAAATCAGCATTTTTCATCATTAGGAGCCAAATTTGTACTTAGGTAGAAATACAAACTAAGAACACGTTTAAGAAAAGAAAGTTTCCTGCATGCCTTTTCAAATAAAATATCAGTGTAGCACTCAGGCTCAACCCAATGATGCTTATACATAAGGGACTTATTATATAAGGATGCTTATACTAAAGGGTCATAAGATGCCCTTTAAGCAAGCTATATGACAATAGTGATGTTCACCTCCTATCATCTTAAAATACAGTCCACTTTTTCAGCACCCACAGTAGGCAGCAGTTACTATAGCAAGTAATTTCCCTGCACAGATTTAGAGAAAGTTTTCTTCTGTAAAAGCAGGTGGCTGATAAATCCGGGGGCATTTAACCAGAAAACACCTGGGTAGCAGCAGGGAAAGCCTCCCTGTCCTCCTCTACTAGGATGCTGCACCAGAGCCAGAAGCAGCAATCTGACAGAAGGAGATTCAGCTTTCAAAATCCAGGCTGTCTGCTGACATTGTCCAGTGGCATGCTACTGTAACACAGTTACAACAACTCTCCCAGGCAGCAAATGGGAATTGGAACAAAAGCATGTGGAACATGAGATAGAAATGATCTCCTGACACTGGCTGTTTACCCTGGGTATTTGTGAACTAGAGGTAAAAAAAAAAATCCTAAATTAATGGGAAAGTTAAATATTTCTTCTTCTGGGTTTCTAAACCCCACTGAACTACTTTCAAAAGAATCTGGAAATCCCACTGTTACTACCTCTTACTTCATACTATGTGTTACATAAAACAGCTCACATGAAAGCATCACCTCTGAGAAACGTTTTCTCAGATTACAGCCCATTTAGTGAATCATCACAGACACAGGCTTTTCAGGAAGCAATGAGTATTAAGAACAACATTGATAGACAAACAACATTTTCTTTCTTGTGAACAAAACAAAGGGCTACAAGCTGTTACCGTCCTTCTTTTCAGTATAAGCTCTCTGGCTTATGGTACAGACTTCATAATCCTTTCTCAGAGACACCGCTGAAATGTTGCGCAACAGCAAACAAATGACTATTCATTATGACCAGTGCATCCTAAACCTATTTTAAGACAGTTTTAATCCTCCAGAATTACCCAGGGGGAGTGTGTGTAAAAACAACTATATAAACGAAGGGCAAACTTTTGTTTTACATGAATATGAAATTAGGCTAGCAAGGTTCCTACTACAAGAGACTGAGACTTCAGCAGCCTAGTTTAATCATAACCTTCGTGCTTGGAAGTTCTTACACAGTGTCTAATTCTTTTTGAACAGAATATATATCCACTGGAAGAAATCTCCTATTAGAGATAGATATTTGATGGCTCAATAGGTTTCTGCCAGCTCTAAAATTTCACTTCCTAAGCGGGAAGTTCATGTCTCAGTTATTTCTACCCTGCCTTTTGGCATTCTGAAAGGTCTGGTTTAAGACAAAGTTTCTGTATCTGTACCTACTTAAAAGGCTTCAGCTCATACAACAGCAACAAGCAAAACCAATTCCAATTGCTACCCCAAATCTGTAGTCTCAAGGTGTCCTTTGCATAAAATGAGCCAAGAAATATTTTTTCCGACACCTAATTGAGCAGCCACCTAATTTCCCTTTGATAACCGTTTATAACTTTAATCTCTTATGAAATCCAGTGTGCTTGACCCAAAGAGGTCTCCAAAAACGTCAGTATCAGGTGTTGGGAAACATTTGCACTGTGGCTTGCATCAGAGAGGAGACAAGGGTGCAGCTATTGCAGTCTGCCACTGTGCTGACACACCCTGCACAAGTTCTAATTCCCTTCAAATAAGCTTAACCCAGAAACAGCTCCTGATAGCAAGAACACAAGTAGGCACTTACAGCCATAGGAAGTCATAATACCAGAACAGCTCCCCTCAACAAGAATCACCTTGTGCTTTAGATTGATACAGAAGTAGTTAACCCAGACAGGTAACACTTGAGAGGAAGGGAGAGCAGAATATATCAGAGATTACTAAAGTCTTCTCCCCCTCCCTCTTAGCAGCTACAAGAAACTAACATCAGACCAGCTCACTTCTTCATATTCAAAGGAAAGATCTGATTTTGTTGTATTTGACTTTAGTGCCTCATTCCCTGCTTTTCACCGGGTGGCTTTACAATGGAAATTTCCACCTTCCATCCAAAAATAATCCTCTGTACCATATTCACATTAAGCACATACCTGCCATAGGTATCTTGGTCTTGTGAGTCCACAATGAGAGACAGGAAGAAAGTTTCAAATGAGAAAGTAGTAACAAATTCTGTGCACCATAAAGCAGATCAAAACCCAACTCATTACCTAAATTTTCCCTCTGTCATCTTCCTTTGTGCCCCTCCCAAGTAACTCCTCTCCTTCAACACCATTCATGGTAAAAAAGTAAAACAGCTTGTGATCTGTACTTATTCCAATCCAGAGATAATTTTATGGGTGCAGAAATTCAGCTAAGTCATGTATTAAAACTAATTTTAGAATATAAAAATATCAAGGATGAAGGGCATTGCCGTAAAACCAAAGAAATACAAAACCCTCAAGAGGTCTATTATTTGGTCCTTGAATCTCATCTCCCTTTATTGAAAGATTAGGAAAAAATAATCAATTCGGGTTTCCTGATCTGTATCAGCATAGCTTAATTTTTCTTAGATGTATTTAAACTAAACTGCTATGAGGAACAATTACTATTAAAGCACCTAGTGAACTTTACCCCAAATTAACAAAGTTTCTTACAAAGCCCACTTCATGGACAATGCGCAACCTGGAATATGCACCAGCCAAATGGGAGAGGAAAAAAACCAAACAAACATCAAATCAATGACTGACACAAAGCTTTTCATTCCAAAGCAAAACCAAGCAGATGGTGTCCTCCATCAGCCTGGGGAAGGGAAGAGAATCAGAACTGACCTACTGCAAGGAATGCTCTGACTCCATGTACTTTCACTGTTGGCATTTTTCTAGTAACTTCTAAGGCTAATTGTAATCATAAAAATATCAAAGGGTACAACATTCAAAAGGATAAACCATAACTGCTGTCAGAGCATGCTCCCCCACTTCCAGGAGCTTAGCTTCCCATGCTCAAGGCGAGCTAGCCAATGAGGTCTGTGGTGAAGAAGCAACCTAGAAACAGCGCCAGCGGAGGCCTCCCCAGAAGAGCTCTCCTCCAAAGCCTCAGCAGGGCTCCTTCTGCCTGCCTGGTTATCAGAGTCAGCTCCTGGCTGCATTCCCTCACGGAGTGGAGCAGCACCTGCCCTTGGTGCATTCTGACAACTGGCGTAATTTCAAAGACTCATTGCACATGCCAGTTTCAACCAGTCCATTTGACTGTGCTTTGATTTTTGTCAAACCACTGGTCTTTGAAGCTAACCAGTCATGGCTAATGGACATTTGAGAGGTAAACAAGAATAACAGAGTCTCTTGGATCTCTATCTATCTCTGTATAGGTCATTTATTCTAGTTCCACAAATAAGCTGCAGTACTACATAAGCATGTTTTACTGATTTTATTAAACGAAGGTGTTTGTGCATGCTTGTGTCTGAGGGAAAGAAAGGAAAAAGAAGAGGACTGCCATTTACCTGTTCTGTTTCTGGGGAAAAAAGGGGGGGAGGGTGCGCCTGGGTAAAAAAAAAAAAAGGGGATTCCCATTTCTGCTTTGTAGGGCAGAAGACTTAGCTGTTAGTCTAACATCTTTATGCTATATCCTAACTGATTTTTTCCTGAGAATGTTCCTAGCAAATTAATAGACTTATCTTTCACAGTACTGACAGCGGATGTGATCAGAAAGAACCCATGAACAGTAGCATTTATCATCTCAACGATGCAGAGATTTAACTAAACATGCTGCTTAAACTGCCAGCAGTTATTGAAAATTTTGTCTGTCTCCCATTTCAACTTTATCAACAGCAGAAAATATGACAAATAGAGGCTAAAAAAAAGACAGATCTTGATGTTATCTATACAATAAATTTAGACTTTATTGGAATTCTACAGATTGGAGATATTTGACTGGCTCTACTAAACTAGAAAGTCTTGAAGAGTTTAAAATACTGAGCTTTGAAGAGAAACAACTGAGGTAAGAGCTAGTGCAAAACTAGATACTAACCCAAGAATAGGGAATTCCCAACAGATCTGGTTTCCAACACAAATGGATCTTTGTCAAACTACAGTCTGTATGTCCAATCTTAATTCAAATATAGGACAAGCAGAATGGTACAGTTTATCAAAGTCTTCAGGGACATGGGCAACTCTTTAAACACATATGTACTGGATGGGCTGATGAAAATGTTTTTCCCAAGACTGCAGCTGTAACTCTTGCCAGTCCACATCTACTGAACCCCAGCACCAGTACTTCATTATGCGTACCTTGGTGCATAATTGAAAGACTATTTATCTTCCTGTTAAACTCTTCACCTGAGAAGATTTATAGTGGGAAAAGAGGAGATATATGTTGAAGAAGCTGCTTCATGATTTATTGTTAAGACTGAAACTAGCCATATGAGCAAAGTTGGTGAGACAACAAAGTTGAATTGCTATTTTTGGCAGCAAAATTTAGGCAAAAGCAGGAGTGTATCTCCAGTTGCATGGAGCAGCTCCATTCCTCTTTTAGAGGAGGCTACTCCTTTCTGAGTCACTACACTAACTTCCTGAATCCTATCACCGAAGAGCTTTGTTCCAGTCAAACAAAAGACTAGTAATATGATGGTCATTCTCTCTGACAAGTCTGGCTCTACTTCTGTCTGTAGGCCACATATCTCTGCGGTCCACTAACTTGTCAAACCAGCAACTCAGATCCAAACTTTGTTAATCCACTCTAGAGTAATCCAAACCCAAGTTTGACTAAACTCAGCAACCCAGCCACATCCAGCTCTAAATAAAGAAAAGGAGGGAAAAAAACCACCCCAAAAAAAGAGGAACTCAACAACAGTCAACATACAAGAATGAATACTTGCAAAGAAATTTTATACTAAAGTTGTTCCCATGTTAGCAACAGCAGAGGGGCTCTAAGTCACCTTAAAGGCTATAGTAATTAACACAACAGCTATCCATTACTTATAAAAATCCGAGAATGCTCTTTCTCTCCTTGAAGTAAGAGGACTAGGCAACACTCTGGATTTAAGTTTGATCAGATTCTCTGCTTAATCTGCAGCAAACAGGAGAGGTCCAAGAAATTCTCACTTTAAGGAACGTCATACTTTGCATCTTCTATAGCTTAGGTCAAGTGCATCTGTCGCCTATCTTCCCCACTCCTTCCCACCGAAAGTCCAAGAGCCTCCACATATCGCACCCATTTCTCTTTACTGCCAGAACAATACACAGCCCTGCATGCTTTGTACCCTCACCTCCCCCATGCCAGGGAGTTATGGGTCTCTATTTTCGTATAGCACTTTTACTTCTTTGGCAAGATGGGAGAGTTCTTTAAGGTGTTAATATTTTAGTTTCCCTTAGGGGAAGAAGCAAATCCAAAAAACAAACGTCACCAAGGTGAATAAAAAAACCCCACAGGCTTAGTCAGTTATATTTTAAATTATCCCTGCTACAGACTTGCACACTCACCGTTTTTGGCTTGGGAGCGGGACTCCTGCTACATTAACTCTTCTCAGTACACCTCGAGCTACTACCAACACATTAACAGTGTTCTCTCTGCTTCTAACAAGGGGATAAAAGTCAAGTTAGTGGCTCAGATTCATCTCTGACAGTCTGGTACAGACTAGTGATACCATCTGCCTCTGAGCTCCCTCCTCATATTTCAGCCTAAGCATAAACAAGCTGTTCATAGGCAGTCATCACTTCAGGCAGCCAAGAATTTATCATACCATGTAGGTACAGTCACAGTCTCTTTCAAGGGAGGGATCCCCCCCTGAAAAAACAGAAAATGGCGTAGCAGCTCAGGACACTACAATAGGACTATGAAAGAACGGAAATCAGGATAGGGTGAAAGGAACAATAAAATTCCCTCCCAAAGTTACCAGCCAGTGAAAGCAAAATGCAAAACAGTGCAAAAAGGAGGAAACAAAGGTCTAGTGTTCTCATTCTGATATGGCTTGAGCACTATCAATGGAATTCATTAAATCAGGCATACAAACGTGAAAAGCCATGTGGTTGTTTGGTATTCAAAGTAACAAAGTACGTATACATAAAACTAAAACAAACAAACAAATGCAGTGCATGCATGTTACTACCTGAATGCTACATTTTAGAGGAGACTTCAGAGCATCTTCATTTTATGCAGGTCAAATTGAATTTGAATATACAAATGGAAAATGAATAAATCAAACTTTACAAATTCAGGCAAACAGAAGAATCTGATCACCAGAAACCTCTTCCACTTGAAACAAGTGAGGGCAATTTTATTTGAGAGTTACTGTTAATATAGAGTTTTCATTACAGGACCACTGCCTCCTTCCCCCATCTGTACTTAGAGGCCCAGAATCCACCCTCACTCTTCTGCTGGGAAGCATCATTCCACAGCTGGCCTCATGCCTGGTTCCAAGCTTATGACGACAAGGAGAATCATGTTTATAGCACTCCCTCACATCCCAGTGGGGAATGGGGGCATGCAACAACAACAAACACTCCACACACACACACAGACCCTATGGACACAAATGCTTCAGAAGTAGCCAGTACATATGGGAGAACAGAAGCCCTGTATCTTAGATAAATGTTATTTCTTTTTAAAGGAGAAACCTGGTCTGCTGCAGTATTTACCTGCTCCTGGAAAACAAGCAACAAGGTGCCATGAAAACTATTAATTCTTTTAACAGATAAACAGAATATCCAAGTTGATAATGAGAATAATACTGTTGCTCTATTGCCTTCTTTAATGTACAAGAAGAAAATTCATGGTGTTAGAAAGCAGCTAATGTTTTACCCCCAGTTCAGTGTACCACAGGAGTCCAAGCAATGGCACTATTACCACATTACAGACAAAGCTATCCTGCCAGCTCAGGGAAGAAAAACAGACAACCCATACACAAAAACAACCATTTGTTTCATTTCCATGAACAACAGATGTGCACAATACAAAAGGCTACATGGTAGTTTCCTCCTCAGTCTACCACCCTACCCTCAAGCATATTGTCTTGCAAGATAAACAACTCCTCTGTGTATGCTGGTGACTGTCATTGTTTCAGGATGGGCCTTCACAGCAGAACCTGTTCATAAGAGAGCTGCAGAGATTTAAGAAGCAATAAAGATCAACACCAGCTGAAAAAAAAAAAACCCTACCCCAGTGGAAGAATATGTCAGCAACAGGAAACTGAAACTGCAGGAGGAAGAAATCCCGGAGCCTTTAAAAATTATAAGGGAACAGCAAGACAATATCTCCATGTGCATTATTGATTAATGAGTAACGAGTCCATAAGCAACTAAACAGTGAAAGTATTTTTTTACCTTCCACTTATTTTTTAGTTTAGCTTGCTTCATTTCTATCCCCACAACTTTTTGTTACTGAAATTCAGAAAGGGCTTGCATCCTCCTTTCTTTCTACCTTCTCCAAGTTCCTCTTGAAGTGAGCTTGTATCATGCAAATTAGGGTTTTTTCTGTTGGTTTGGGGTTTTCTTTTTTCTCCAAAAGAATTCTTACAAAATGGAAGTATTAGATCTGAACTACTTGAAAGAGAGAACCCCAATACTTCCAGTGTAGAATTCTGTCGTCAATATAAAAATAAACTGCTGCCTACAGTCTCGCCTAGAATAACATATCCTCCTTTCAAATCTGGTAACTTGTTAGTTTAAAATAAACTCTAAGCACAGTAACATCCAGACCTGCTTTTATTCCAGTGTATAAGACCTCTTTTAGATACCCTCTTCTATGTTATAGATCATGCTCACCAGAGTTCAAATATTGCCAAGGATGGCATACATCTCAACTTTGCACAAAACAAGACAGGAAAAGAATGTCTACTCATTTGATTGCAAACTGGGACTTTTCAGCTTGTGAATCATAAGATATGCAGGATAAGCCTACAGGGCTGCACAGAACAATAGCTTCTGTTTTAAAGAGGTCTTATAATTCAGAATAAATTTGCTAGAGGGTTATTAGGCAATTATCTTCCCTCTGCATGCATCTAAATTCCACTAACACTAATCACACATACAGCAGATAACACAGTTCTTTCGGTAGTCCACTCCTGCAAACCATCCCCATCATACAGTTTTTCCTAACACTATTTAAAGATTCCCAGAATTCAGCTTTACAAGTTTCTATCCCGCATGTCCTGTTTCTAATAACTGTGATACAGTTTTCTGCAGTTCTCAGCTTGCAAAAGCAATAGATGTGAGAAGCTGAAGCACAAATAAGCACATAGATTTGCTTACATAACTGTATGGTAACGGTGAAAAGACCAGAAACCTTCCATTCACACAGCGCTACTTGCAAGTGCTTTACAAAGCAAAACTTCAGACAAGACCTCATGCGCAAATCTGAGGATTTCTCCAGAAAGTTCCTAATTTCATCACTTGAAAGCATAGAAGTATTTGAGGAACAAGGCAAGTAGCTGGTAATGAATATGGAAAAAGCAAATGCATGATGTGAGAGACTGAGGAACATAGTCAAGGGTATTACTTGACTGGATATGCTGAGTGCACATAACGTTTTAAATGGCCTCACGCTGAACAGCACGCACCCCACATCCCAGTAAAGCGCTCTGTGTGCCAACCCAGGAGATCCAGGGGTACACTCAGCTGTTTCTGGGAAGCCGGGGAACATCGGAGCCGGCGAGCCGGGAGACCCAAGCTCCCTTTGTTGCGGGGAACCCCGGGCGGCCCCCGCTGCGGCTGTGCGCTCCTTCGGGTGTTCCACGCGCGGGAGCGGCTGAGCGGCACTCGCAGGCTGGTATGCGACAAGCCACCTTTTCCCAATACCGCGGAAAGGCAAAGGCGGCAGGCATCGCCTTCCCCCCGGCACCTGTGGCTCAGGGGCGGTTGCGCTTTCGTGATTCACTGGAAGGAACCGTTTCCACCCCACCCCTGGCTCGCAGCGAGCGGCTGAGTCACGCTTACCCGAAACGAGCTGTGAAAGGGATGCCCTGTCAAGGGAGGGGGAAGATGAGGGCAGCCCCGCAGTCCCCTCCCCGCCCCCGCGGCGAAGCCCCCGGCGCCGCGCCGTGCCTCACCGAGCCCGGCCAGCCGCTCCACCAGCCCCGCGGCGCGGAGGGTAGCGGGGCCGTGATCCACTCCCCGCCGTTTCTGCAAGACAAAGAGAAAGGGGATGCGTTAGCCAGCGCTGCCTGCAGTCAGGTACGCGAGCTCCGCCGAGGGGAGGGGAGCCGAGCGGCTGCGGCAGCCGCCTGCACGCTCGGCGGGGCGGAGGGCGCCTCTTCCCCGCTCCCGCCTCGGCCGCGGTGCCCACCTGCCCCCTGGAGAGCGGGGCTCCCACCAGCGCCACAGAGTGCGCCTGCTTAGGCAGCTGGAGCCCCGCGTCCGCCTGCTTGCGGAGGAGCCGGGCGAAGCTGCTACGCAGGGCCATGATGCGATCGCCGCGGAGCCGCCGCCCGTTGTCGCCCCGCTCCTTTTAACGGGCTCCAGCCCCGCGCGCGCCGCGGCCAGGGGCCGGGGCNACGGCCCGGGGCGTGGGGGAGCAGGGGAGGGAGAGCGACCGGCAGAGCGGGGCGGCCAACGGCCCGCACCCCCCCGGCGCTCCCCTCCCTCACCTCCCGCAGACTAAGGCCGCGCCCGGTCCTCCTCCTCCTCGCCGGTGTTTTTCCACTACCAACCGCCACCTCCCTGCGCCGCCTCACCTCGCTGCCGGTGGCAGGCAGAGCTACCAGGCCACCCCGGGACAGCGGGCTGCCGTCCCTTCGCGGCCTCCTCCACGCAGTCTGTGGCCGGTGCCACAGCGGCTCTCTCTGCCCTGCCGAGAGGATGGGCACGAAGCCTCGGCCGGGCCCGGGGCTGGGGGCAGCGGCACAGCGCGCACCGCCCGCTGGGAGAGGTCTCGGAGAATACCCCTTCCCTTGGTACTCCCCCTTCGGCCGCTGCCAGAGACCGGGTCCCAGGGGGATGGATCTTGGTGTGAAATGGTGGATCTTGTAACTGTGCCAGGGACAATCACACACAGGGATGAAGGTAGTACCACCTCAGCCAAGCTCCCTGGCTGGCCACACTGAGCTCCCGAGAGCCACCTCGCAGGGACATTACTCCCTGGCTTTACTGAAGTGACGCTCTTCATCTGATAACCTTGATAAAGCATTAAAAAAAGGCACCTTTCCAGCACCTGCCTCGAATATCTGATCTCAGCATGTCTTGGCCTGAGACGATTCACAAGTTCTGAAAGCTCTCACTGTTCCTATTCACAGCACATTTGAAGGATTACAGATTAAGAAATTATTTAAAAACTAGTAAATGCCCCCATCTTTCCCTTCTGCGACAAGGCAACATGACTCCTACTGTCAAATGTGCACCCTTATGTACATGTTTGAAAGGCAGGCTGGCAGTGTTCATGAGAAGAGAGATGACAGGGTGCAAAAATGGTTAAATTGGGACTTGCTGGTGACAGGAAAAAAAAA
>VYZW01013875.1:0-10608 GCA_013401315.1 Balaeniceps rex | reverse complement strand
GTGGTGTTTAGCTGCCTGCTGGGTTAAACCACAACACCTTGAAATAGTTCTTCGTGTGTATGTGACTGTGGATGGCTGCCATGTTGCCCCCTGCCTCTTTGTCTGTGTAGGGCTGCTGTTGGGTTTTTTCAGATATGAATCCCTCCTAACTCTCACTTCTGTTGCTTTTTTCCCAAATTTCGGTCAAGTTCTAGTGTGGAATTTTGTGTACAGTTCAACCCACTAACCCACACCTGAAATTAAAATAACCCTATCTTCACTCTAATGTAATCCCTAGTCAGTTGTCTTGGTTTGGATAAGTTGAATTTAGGATGCCTTTCTGTACTTAGGATGCCCTAAGTACTTTTGTCTTAGTGTAGCTGGTCATCCCAGCTCTGGTCTTGTATGTGAAGAGCCTCTGTGCTTGCATCCCAGAGAGCCTGATCTGAAAGTGCTTTCCAAATATAGGCAATGTGAAGTTCATTAGGAAGTACAACAAAACATGACTAGGTTAGGTGTCTGAATATCTAGACATTTTCTGTATCATTCCCTCTTTGATTGTAGAGAAACTGAAGGCTCTCTTGCTTTCAGTATGCTTATAACAGTTGTTCCTGTAATGAAGTCTTTAGCCTTCAGGGCTTCAAATGGTCTGCTGGAGCTCTGAAAATCAATTCACTTGAGGACCCTCTCCTCTCCAAAACACATTTAAATTTTCTCGCAGAGATTGTGATGGATTTTTGCACACAGAGATACTCTACTGCCTTGTAGGTTCAGTCTCAGAGGTCATCATACAGGAACTACTGGTCTTTGTTTTAAACTCTGTGGATTTGCAGATAGAAATTCGGATTTTTTTCTAGCTAGTAGTTTCAGCTGCAAACGTGATAATCTCCAAGTTGGAAACTTGTACTGAATTATTGTCTAACAATTCCCTTTTGAGAAATTTGGATCTTTGTGCTAATTCCACCCCCTACCCCTCCCATTCCCCCAATTGTCTCAACTTCTGTAACTTTTCCTAGGTATTGAAATCTTGCATGCTTAGTGAGTATCTATTTTGAAAGCTTTCAACAAGGCAGCTTCCAGCAACAGATATTTAGAGAGATGAAAGATTTTGCCTTTTAACTTATAATAACAACAGGAAAATATAAATTGTCATGTTACTTAAATTCTTTCTTATGCCAATTTTATGAACTTAAGTCAAACATCTGCTCTCAAATTCCAAGAACCCCTTATAATTTCTCTTCTATGGTCCTGTGGTACCATGCTGTGTTTACTTCTAGTGTTCCACAATTGTTGCTCTTCATTGGGATAGTACAACAGGGTATGTGGGAGAACTCCTAGCAAATTGTTTTTTTTAGTCTGCAATAACTTTCTGCAGTTTCCCACCTTCCTTCAGAAACACCTGTTGAACTTTTTTCCTGATGTTGTAATCTTCCGATGGCTCTGAAGGAACAAGCAGTGGAACTGGAATAAGCTAAAGTGGAATAATATGTAACAAATCTTCTGAATTCCGCACCTCCCGAGGCAAAGGAAATCTGAAGTGTGCAATATGAGAGGACAGTGCTTTAAAACTGAACAGCATTCCCTATTACAAGCCTGTACACTGAGTTTTATTACCTTACCAAAGCAGTGCCTTTGGCCTGTCAGACTGCTCTGCAAAAATGGGAGTGTATAGGTTTGGCATCATTGGTCTGTCCTGCACAGGTACGTGCTGTGAAACTGCTGAAGTAAGGGGAAGGAGTCAAATACATGAGTGAAGAACAGTGTTTCCTAAAAACTGTGGGTTTTTTAAACACAGATTTCCATGCCAGCTACATGTGTAAACATATGTAAAATGCTGTGACTAGATAATTTTAGTTTTTTTTAAATTTGGAGTAAAGGTGAAGCAATGGATTTTGGTTTTGTGTGTAAAATCAAACAACATCTGAGTATTTATTGGTTTCTTAACTTACCAGTCATGGTTTTAGAGGGATTCTACTGTACTAATGGTTATCAAACATCTGTTTTTAACTAAGTGGCCTTTCTAATTCTGGCCTTGACAAGAAAAGACTATTTTCTTTTACTATTTCCTGATAATGGAAACCGCAATATTACATAATGACTACAGTCTTTTATTAGTGTATGTCTGCTTCCAAAGAAAGTGGTTGTTTTAATTAAAGCAGCAATGCTGCTCTCTGAGCTGGAGGCAGAAAGTTGGCATGGGCTATCTCACTTCAGACAACCACAAGAAAGCTTGTGGCAAGGTCAATAAATGCTTTTGTACAACTTATACTTCAGTGTGAATAAATTTACTGTGGGGAGAAAGGGGAATCTTTAAAGACATCCTGTTCTTTCCCTTATAGAATCATCCATGTTTGAAGGGACCTAGGGACATGTCGTGGTTTAGCCCCAGTCGGCAACTAAGCACCACGCAGCCGCTCGCTCACCCTCCCCCTCCCCGGTGGGATGGGGGAGAGAATCAGAAGGGCAAGAGTAAGAAAACCCACGGGTTGAGATAAGAACAGTTTAATAATTGAAATAAAAATAATAATAATAGTAATAATAATAATAACAATAGTAATTGTAATGAAAAGGAGAACAAGAGAGACAAACAAAACCCAGGGAAAAGAAAACAAGTGATGCAACCGCTCACCACCCGCCGACCGACACGCAGCCAGTCCCCGAGCGGCGATTGCTCCCCCCGGCCAACTCCCCGCAGTTTATATACTGAGCATGACGTCATATGGTATGGAATAGCCCCTTGGTCAGTTTGGATCAACTATCCTGGCTGTTCCCCCTCCCAGTTCCCTGTGCACCTGGCAGAGCATGGGAAGCTGAAAAAGAAAGTCCTTGACTGGTGTAAGCTCTACTTAGCAACAACTAAAACATCAGCGTGTTATCAGCATTCTTCTTACACTAAATCCAAAACACAGCACTATGCTAGCTACTAGGAAGAAAATTAACTCTCTCCCAGCTGAAACCAGGACAGGACATCATGTCATGCACCTTCATGATCAGAATAGGATTGGCACTGAATTTGAAGGTGGTTTCTTAGAGCTTTGCCCAGTTGGGTCTTGCAAACCTCCAAGGATTGAGATTTCACAGCCTCTCTAAACAGCCTGCACAGTTTCTTAGTTCTTTCCAGTCATTTTTTTCCTTACATCCAGTTGGAAATTCCCCATTTCAGTTTGACCACTGTCCCATTTTTCTGCTGTGCACTGCAATGAAGAGCTTGGCTCCATTGTCTTGGTAAACTCCTCTTTAAGTACTGGAAGGCTGCTATTAGATGTCTACTAAAGCCTTGTTGTCTTTCAACAAGCCTGGTTGACTGTGTTGGTCCTAGTGCGCTCTGACCATCTTACTTGAGCTTATTGACATCTTTGAGTACTAGGAGTGTCCAAAACTGGATGCAGTATTTCAAATGTGGTCTAACAGGTGCTGAATAAAGGAGAATAATTGCTGCTGTTGGGTCTACTGGCTATGCTGCAGTTGATACAGCCCACTATTCAATTAGCCTTCGTTACTGTCGGGGTGCACTGCTCACTTGCATCACAGCCTGTTACCCACCAGGACCTCCAAGTCACCTTAAGCAGCCAGGCAGTTCCACAGTCTGTACTGATGCAGGGGTGGGTTAGTCTGTGTTAGGTACAGGACTCTGTTCTTGTGGAAACTCATAAGATGCTTGTGAGCCAATTCCTCCAGATTGTCTAGGTCTCTCTGAAATGCTGCTTTGCCCTTGAGTATTTTGATGACCCTGTTTTAGCATGGCCCACAGACTGGCGGTGGTGCATTCCAGGTCAACAATAAAAAGGTTAAAATGGTTCCAGAATAATAGATTCCTGGGGAAATTCCCTTGTATTAGACTTCAGGTGGAGGATGAGCTGCTAATTTTGAGCCATTTTTTCACCCATCTGGTTGTGCGCCTATGTAGACTGTAACATTCTACCTTGGAAACAGTGATGCTGTGGGAGACCATTAAGGTCTTGCTAAAGTTGAGGGAGAGGATCTCTACCATTGTCCTGTAATTCATAGATGTAGTAGTAAAAGACAAGCAGATTGGTCAA
Source organism: Balaeniceps rex (assembly GCA_013401315.1). Lineage (NCBI taxonomy): Eukaryota > Metazoa > Chordata > Aves > Pelecaniformes > Balaenicipitidae > Balaeniceps > Balaeniceps rex. The sequence continues at coordinate 6,589 of VYZW01013875.1, read as the reverse complement.
GCATGAATTCAGTCTGTCCTCAGTTACTTTCTCACGTGTCTAGAAATAGCTTTCAAGAGATCTTGCTCCATGACTCTTCCCCAGAATTAAAGTGAGGCTGACCAGCTTGTAGTTCTGATTCTTTCATGTTCTTCTCAAAGATGGGTGCAATGTTTGTCTTCCTCTAGTCATCAGGAATCTCTCCTGACCTCCAAAGCCTTTCAAAGATGACAGAGTAGTCTCACAATGACATAAGCTACCTCTATTAGCATCCCATCTGGTCTTACTGACTTGTAAGTGTTGATTTATCAAGAGATCCTTGACTCCATCTTCTTCTGCTACTGGTAATTCTTCTTCAGCCCATCTAGTGTCTGTGTTGAGAAGCCCCCAACATCCATCAGAAACTTGTGGTCTTCTGTATTGCTTTTCCAACAGATGTCAGAGATCATAGTTTCCTGGTTAAAAAACCACTAATAAACCAAAAAAAACATCCCTCCCAAACAACCCACAGCCCAAAAACCCCAGACCAAAACCACACAAACACTCAAGGTCTTGGAGACTTTGAGTTGCTTAAAGAATTTGTCTGCTTTGTCAGCTTGAGCCAGGTGAACTGTTAATAAATTTACACTGTGGTATTACCCTTGTTGGCCTCTTCCTTGATCCAGACCTTCCAGGTCTTACCCTCTTGCTCTTTCCCAAGATGAAATCTATATGTTTAACCTGCCCATTCATAAAAAGGACAAGCCTATCCTACTGCCTGCCTTGAAGATTGGATAGCCATTTATTGCAACACTGCACTTGTGTGACCTGTCCCACCATGTCAGCTATTCTAAGGATGTTGCAGTTCTGTGTCTGCATGCAGGCTCCAGCTCCTGTTTGTTTCCTTGGCCATATGCCTTTATGTACAGCTGCTTGAGGTGGACCTCNCTTCCCCCCCCCCCCACCCGATGCTTCCAGGCTTTGACTAGTGTGTAGCTCCCACCAGTGTGATCCACCCTGCCCCTGCGGAGAGGTAGTGGTGTTCCCTGCCTGCTGTAGGCATGGGCTGTGGTGGCCTTTCAGCCCCCCCACTCCAAGTCCAACTTGGGTGAAGGCATCTGATGTGTGATGGGTACTCCTGCAGCTGGGGCTGTGGAGTCACCATGTGTACTGCATGGGGCCATACTGTTAGCAGTGCTCCAGCTTACCTGCTCTGTGGCAGTGTGAGTTTCCAGGTGGCTGACCTGGGGTGTGAGTCATCCTTGCAGCAGGGAGCTATGGGCCCCTTTTTGTCATGAACCAGTCTATCATTCTATGAGTTGGGAAACAACTAGCAGAAGCTAATGGAAGCACCTAAAAGCAGCACATCTGCATATAGGAAAAAAAACCCTCAAAAACTGCCACTAAAAGTTACTGAGAACCTAAGAAAAACCTTAACTCAATAGAAATCTTGCCTGAATAAATAAATAACTTGCAACCAAAATGCCCCCCCCCGCCCCCAACCCCTGCTGTCAAAACTACCTCTACCACCAACTCCTCCTTGTGAGAAACTACCAAAATATCTCCTGCCAAAGCCCCTCTTAGCTGCTGCTGTTTGCTGTCCTGCTTGCATACTGGCTCAGCTGGTGTCCCTGTAGTGTGGGGTGCCCAATATTGTCTAATGGACAGCCTGTCTTCCCCTCTCCCTGCCCCTTGGTCTAGCACAGGTGGCTGGTGATGGAAGACTGTGAAGATGGCCATGTTAGTAGGCAGTTAGTGATTGGAGTGTGGGTCTGTGCAGAGCCCCTGCTTGGGAATCCTCTGACCAGGGTGCCTCTTTACTTTGGGTCATAGTGCAGAGGTACCAATGATGGTCTTTGTATAGGTGAGGCACATCAGCCTGAATGATTGTATCTTGTCAAACATCAGTGCTTGATTAGGCTGCAGACAGCATGTTGCTTGTATGGTATACTGTACCCTGTCCCAGACAGGGGCAATCAGCTCAGGTTTCCCTGTCCCAAGTTCCCCTACGCTTCCCTTGAGGGGTTAGCGTGGGCAGGAGAGTTTTGGACTTGGCTGCACGTGTCAGTACAGTTGTGCTGTAGCATCTTCCTTGCAGTGAGGCTCTGTAGGGCTGTTGCTTGGTGAAAGGATAATGCTTCAAATACAAATTCTCTTCTAGGCTAAACAGCTTCCCCCCCCCCTCCCAAATATTCATAAAGAGACTCAGACCTATCTCCATTTGGTTAGTATGATCTCCATAAGGAAGATAAAATGTGTTTATGGTAATTTTTATCACTGAACAAATGCAACCGCACAGATTTGTAAGATACAAACAAGGTCAGAATACCTGACTGAGATAGTCATTCCTGTTAGACATAATTTAAAAAGATTTACAGATGTATGGATTAGATAATTAGGCACCTGACTTTTTTTTTTAACAAGTATTGCAGTTTAGATTTCTAATTAGCACATACTTCAATGAAGGAAAAATAGTCAATTGTGCATAAAACTGTCTGATAGAATGTTTACAAAAGGAAACAAAGCCTTTGATATAGGAGTTAAAATAGCTCTAAATCTGTTTCAGTAAGCTCAAATACTGTGTATGGCTGTTTGTTACCTCACTTTGGTTTTTTGGACAGATCAGATAGCGTACAGAATCAAATTTTGATGTCCCTTTTTCCCTTTATTAAGTAATGCAATATATTGAAGTTAAGTATGAATTTAGGAAAGGTTGTACGTTGAATATAGTCTCGGAAAATTATAGCAGATATTATTCCACGATTTTGAAAGAGGGTGAAGAAATACCTTTAAGCATACACATCTCCGTACTGTAGTTTTACTTATCTCATGATTCTATTGTTGGGGTTTTGTTTGTGGAATTGAGCTAGATTCAAAAGAAGGAAAGCATGGAAACTTCAACTCAGTTGTGCTGTAGTTCTTATTCGGGGCCCAAATATCAGGGCTGTTGTATTTCAGTAGTCAATCTCACAGAAATTTACCCCAAACTTTCCATATGTATCAACATATATGGGACTACTAAGCCTGTAGAAAACTGCGGAGCCTTTGGGTCCCTGCATTATGGTACATTTCACCCTGAGAAAGCTGTTACATGAAGTTGTTTGTCAGCTGTCATGCCCCATGAGAATAATCTTTCTGCCATGAAAAATAAAGTTAATAAAGATAGTATCTTACAATCTTTACTCGTTTGAGTAATTATATATGTAAAAGAGAAAACAGAGTGGAAGTATATGGAATGCACAGTATAACACTCAATTATACTTTAATGCAGGGAAAAACTAGTAGTACAGCTGGTATGCTCTGTGAAGTGAAGTATTGCATCTTCAGGTTGTGTGTTCAGCAATTGAATTTACAAGGTCTGCAATATTATATCCGCAGTTCTTTCATCTAATTAACATGCAACTAACCTCTGCTTGAGTATTAAGAGGGCTGTGTACCTTAAATAATGGTGAGCTTCACCTTTACTTCTGTATAACAAGTACTTCGTAATTAATGGTTTTTAAGATTTGATTACTCTAGTACTTTTGCAGAAGAAAATGCCAACAAAGAAAATTCATACAAATAATTGTTGGAAATGCCCAGACTTTTTAAACACTGACGTTCTCTGTGCTTTGAGAATGTAATTTTTTGTCTTTGTAAGAAAAGAAAGAAAAAAGGGATGCTCCTTAAAGAATCAAATGCAAATCGTAAACCTTGGTTTTTGGACATGTGTGTTGATTGATGAAAACTGCCAGATGACTGGAATGAATAAGTGTTCCTTCTCCTTGTATACTTCAGAACTTGACTTAACTTTTTAAATACACATTGTTCTCTTTGTTTTCATTATTTAAGGGAAGGTTTTAGGTTTTCATCTCAAGAAGCTGCTTCAAGTTTTGGCGATGATCGCTTACTGATAGAAAAGTTTATTGATAACCCTCGTCACATTGAAATCCAGGTTAGTATAATTATTATTATTTATTATTTAGTTAATAAGATTTGAACTCCTGAAATAATCAAAGTTCAGAAACATTTCAAACACTCTGCTAAAAAAGACCTAGAGCCTTGTGTTTTCCTGTGTCTTGGGCCATTGCTCAAACTGTATGGCTATTATGCGCAATGCAGCCTTCCTGTTTTTATTCTCTAGCCTTTCTTTAGCAGGAAGACAATGAACCATGCTCAATTCGTTGGGAAAAAAAAAAATGGTTGTAGGCATCTGTCCTGAGGGCTGGAGCTTCAACTCTAGATCCTGATTGCAGTTCTTGAGCACAGCAGAGGATGGTAGGAGTTCAAGCACTGCCGTGCTTAACATTTTTCTTGCAAGTTCTAGGTGGTTTGTCAGTATTTTGGATTCTGTTCTGAAGTATCTAATGCTCCCTGGGAACTCGGGAGGATTTGTGTCCCATTTTGGGCGGTTTGTGGTTCAAAATCAGGTGTATTCTCCTTAACTTTTGGATTGTGACTATATTGTTTATTGGATCTAGCGTTAAGCTAGATGTGCTGATGCAAAACAAGACTTGTTTGTTTTGGACAGACTGTTTAACAAAATTATGATTTTAAAATTTGTGGTGTATTTGATCTTATGTAGGCAACTAAATTGTGTTTGTTAATAGCCTTGAAATAATCTTTCCTGACAAGCAATCCATATGGAGTATGTTAGTTTCCTCAACAGAAGTTTCTTTTTTTTTTTTGTCCAAAATATAAACTCTTTAAGTTGTGACATGTTTTCTTTTACAGTGAGAGCCTAAAGTATTTTGACAGTAGCTCAATAACTGAATGAACCAACAACAATAAATTTGATAGTGTGGAAAGATTTGTAAGAGAGAAATACTTAATGTTTTTTACTCTGCCAGATATGTGCCTATTCAAACCTGATACTTCCTGTGTTTTTATTTATTTTAAATTTCCATACAAAACTTTGTGCACAGGCTAACTTATCGCATATGTGAATTGAAGAAACAGTCTGTAAAAATAAAATTTAAACCCCAACCTATTCTCTTCTGAAGGATCACAGGAAGGTATATAGGGAACACTTAGTTTTAGCATTAATCCTAGGTTACAAAAGAGGTCAGATTATTAGAGCTCCTTCCTATATTCTCTTGCTATGGCTAATAATTTTTGGCTACCTATGTTTTTGTTTCTTTTTTTGTATGCAAATCAGTACACCTTAAAGATCTATTCTTTTCAGTGCTTGCAGATTTGGGAGCTTTGGCAGCTTCCTACTGACTCTTTGATGACTAAAGTTCTATGAGCATGATTCTTCCATGCTTTCATGAGTTAGGGGTGGATTTTACATTGTCTTGATTCCTCTAGGTTTAAAAAAGGTTGCCTCAAAAAAATGTGGCAGTACTGTATTTAAGAACAGTTGAATAATTTAACCTAGATTAAACAAAATAGCTTTGCCATTAATAATTTATAGTTTTATTTATTGTAAGTGTACAATGAATGTTGTTTTCCTTACACAAACACTTTGATGGTACCTTTTAACGATATCATAGCATATCATTTTAACTTCATGTTCTAATCAGCTTTAGGACATTGACCTTGGTTCATTTTCAAACTGCTAAATATACAAACAATTTGGGACCAGATGCCAAATATTTATTAATTTAGCAGTAACTTTTAAATAGAACTTTTTTTTTAACATTCTCGTATAGCTCCAAAGCACTGGTACTTAAAATTGTTAAATAAGGTGTTTCCTGTGTCTAGCTATAAAACAATCACTTTGTAAAACATGAGAAAAGACTAAAACAATTAACAGGAAAATAGAGTCCAAATAGACTTTATGCTTGAACTGATTTGAAGTCTTGTTCTCCTGAAATATCTGATATAAAGGACCTGAGTTTAAAGTAAGAGTGCATGGAATGTCTAACTATTACTTGGCTAAATAGCAATCCTACAACTGGAAATAGAATTTAGCCAAATCATGTAGGAGAGGTTGCGATGCGTTATATTTAATTATTTTGGCATGCGGATGTACATAGCATATACTAATATCACAATCATCTAATCCCACAAAACAGGGCACTTTCTCTTAGGAATATTTAGATATTTAGGGAAAAAGCTGTAGCTGTGACATGCATTTTTAGTGAGATGTGTACTGGAATCTCACATCATCTTAGAGACGATGATTTCTATGTTCTGTAAATGTCTTCTGAAATATAATTGTTTTATGAAGTAAGTATCTTCTTTAGTTTCTGATAATGAAAACAGCGGACCCAAAATGAAAACAAAAGCCTAACACTAGAAGTTGTTTGGCTTATTCTATTTATAATTACATTTTCATAGTAAATGCTTGTTCATGTCTGGTTTTTTTTTTTTGGTCCATTTTTACTGGTAAAGGAAAAACATTTAATTTAAGATCCAGGTTGCAGAAATTAAGTAGGATATAAGAAATGTCCTGAAGTGAAAGAAAATATTTACTAGTTGGCCTGAAAAATATTTTATTATATCCTTCGGGAAAATACAGAAAGAGAGAGTAGAGAAGCACAGGAACTCATTTTTATTGAAATATTCCAGGACTTTTTGGCTTGTTTGTTTTGGTGAGGCTGAATTCTGTGGAACATTGTAGGTTTTATAACAGTGAAACAGAAGTGCTCACAAGGAAACATTCTACTTCCAGGACAGCAATTTTTTTTCATCCGTATACCATGCT
>VYZW01013874.1:668-21167 GCA_013401315.1 Balaeniceps rex | reverse complement strand
TTATTCCCTCCAAAAAATTTTTAAAAAAAAAAAAAAAAAAAAAAAAAAAAAAAAATCATAAACAAGGATGAGTTTTGTTGCCATTGCCTTCCTTGATCACTCTTTTTTTAACCCTTTGACTTGTTATCCACTATATGTTCCTTCAGACAGAGACTATCTACTATTTTGATTTCACATAAGTTGTCAGTCCCAATAGTTCCTGCCTTCCTTTCCTCCAAATAGTTTCCCTTCAAAATCAGCAGCTGGAACCTACTTCACAGTTATCTGGACATTTTATTTGGTCCAAAATGTAGCAGAATAGACAAAGTGACATTGTGCCCCAACAAAATTCAGGATGTTTCNGTCCAAGAACAAGATGCTGCCTAATGCCAATCAACAGTGAACAGTGAGGCCATGGACCCTATCCCTTTTCTGACGCTCATGTCCCAGATTCAGACTCAGAGCTAAAAAGAAAGGCACTTCCAGGACCTGTAACCCGGCAGCCCCTCTTCTGGACAGGCTCTGCTGGCCATTTTTCTCTTTTTTTTTTTTTTGAGCAGAGATGGCTCTTATTTAAGGATAGTGCTTGGTAGTTCTGACAGGTAGTACTCACCTTCCATAGAGTAGCCTGTGTCTGATGTACCTCTGTGCAGAAATAATTCAAGATTTTTTTGGCCAGAAAGGGACAGCCTGTTTGTGCACCCTAGTCATTATGACACACACCTGGAAGAAGGAGTTCTGGGCTCTGATCCCTGCTTCCAGGACTGTTCTCCAAGTTTGTATTAATCAGTTAGTAAATAAAATCTATTATCATATCTAGCCCTAAGGAACAAATTCACACAGCCTCTATTTTACTGAAGTGCCTGTACTTACTGATCCTTAGGCTATCTTTAGACAGCTGTTCACTCAGAGCCCCCATACCTTCTGAATCTCCTCACAAGTGCTTGGCTCTTCACACTAAATAGACATGAGGGCTGAAATGGAAGTTATACTGTCTGAATCATTAAATGATTTGGCCTCAAAACCCTGGAGACAACCTCCCTCCACAGGAGTGGTATGTAAAGCTGGCAGCAGGGACACAATTACACCTTCCTAATAAAGTTGGGAGAAAATCATTCCTTGTTTGGGACCATTATCATCCTCGCCTCAAAAGAGCAGGCATTCCCTCAGATTCCAGGCAAAGGTACTGTGGGAGAAGAGAAGCATAAATTTTCCCTCTCCATCAACTCTAGTATTTCATCCATCGTTTTTACATGTGTATACACTCAGAGAGAGAGGACTTTACTGCTTCAGTACAGTCCTTTCTGGCCTGAAAAGCGGTAGTTATACAAAGTTGCCATACATTGCTAACAGAGATAAAACTGCTCGGGATAAGGACAGTAGGGCACTCAGTGTACCTGACACTGCAGAGGGAATCTCGGCGGGCAAAATATAAGAACTTACTGTGGGCTGGAATCTGGCCAGCTAGCAAATTTCTCATCTGTTGCAGAAAGTGCTAATACGCAATGGGAGGTCAGAGCTACAGTCTTAAGTCTCATTAGAAAAAAAGGCACTTTCAGCAGCACAAGACCCTCTAACACACCGGCGAGAAGTGCTGCCTATCTGGTCCCATTATACATTTCCTAATGCTCTTGCTTTGCCACCGTAACTCCCACACTGTAACAGCACAGACTACTGGCACCAGCTGAGTTTAGATCTACCCTTTGCAGGCTCCTGCAGTGTTTCCAGCACAGAAGCAAAGACTTAAAGAGCACCTCTGTAACACGCAGAGGTAGTTTGTCAGGATGAATATGCTGTGCCAAATCCACCCTGTACAGATCAGATTAATAATTACAGAAAAGGGCTTGAGGCGGTTCACAAAGAATCTAGTGCGTAAGGCTTTGTTCAAAGATGAAATTTCCTCCTTTCCAAAGCTCATAAATATCTTTTAAACCATAAGCAAATAAATTTGCCATTTTTCTTGTCATTCAGAACCAGTTTTTCTCAGGGCAAAGCTACGGTGGCTCAGTTCATACAAAAATCTTGGGTTTGTACTGTTCCGATCCGTGGGTTATCAATGGGGAAAGAGGAGGAGAATATACAACTTTTCGTATTAGTGTATATGGTTCACTTCTTCTGCGCCTGTAGTTATTCTGGCACTGCAGTACATTTTTGATCTCTGGGACAGCTCCCTGAACAGACTGATGGGAACCGATCCTGGGTCACACAGCAGACTTAAGCAGCAGCCAGACCATCCTTCTCCCAGTTTCCCACAAAGCACTCGCTGTATACTCACAAAGTAAATAAAAAATTGAATAATTAAAAAGCAAAACATGTCTTAGAGTTTAACAGCTATAAGGAAGAATGTTCAGCCACAAAAGGTATGTTTTTAATAATTAATTGCTGCTTTATTTAGCACAGAAGCATCTGTCTTAGATCAAAATTAAATCCTTGTAAATGAGTTCCTTGAAAATGGCCAATCAAAAAAAGTGGGATAAAAACTTAGTCAGAAAAAGAAGAAAAAAAAAAAAGAGTCCTATAAAAGCCTAACCTGAACAGAATTGGAAAAAGGCTTTTTTTAAAAAACACATTAACATTTTCTTCTCAGTTCCATACAGTGGATGTGACCCTCACGGATTTATCCCACTTGCTGTGCCACCATTTCCACCACCCTGCCGAAATGTCATTCACTGGGCAGGCAGCACTGCAGGAAGCAAACAGCTTTGCCTGCCATGATTACCTCTCGCGACCACAGAGCCCACACTGTAACTACCCTGCTCCTCACCGTCCTTTCCTCTCCCTCACTCCCTTACTTCTCATACTGCCATGCCACCACCACCAACAACCAGTTTTTGCTGGTCAGGCACAGACAAAAACCAGAGCTATTGGGGCTGTAAGCAGAGAAGGCAGCAGAACGAGTCAGCGTAATGTCTCACTGCAGGAAGCTGAAGAGGGGAGAATGGGGTAGGGTATGCCGTAAATAGCATAGAAAGAGGAAGAAAACTTATTTTTCTTGATTACTTTCCAATACATTAATAAAACCTGCTTACTTCATTTACTCCTGAGAAAAGTAACATCTCAGGTGTGTTTTGTAATCCAGTTACCATAATACTGTATTAGTGCATGGGACTAAGAAAGTGAAAACCTGTCAAAAAAAAAAAGACTAACCTGCTTTCTAGTTCCCTTAATCAGTTCACAGGCTAAACTACATGATTACAAAGAAGAAATAAACAGCATTAGCTATAAATTTGTAGCAATAAAGTAATTTTATAACAATTTGTAGCATGGCTACAAATTTTCAGTGTCTTTATTTTCGGGTACTGTACCTTTTTAGTTTCTAAGAACTTTGGCTGGGCATGGAAGCACAATAACCTTTTTGTTTCAAGGATTGCTGCAGACTAATAGAGGAGATGTACACATGGTGCTCTTATATGGAGACACGTTGCTTTTTCTCTGCAGCCTATACAAAACTAGAATGTAAAATACATTCTGTAAGTAGTTTATTCTTTGAGCCCCCAAATATTAAAAAGATCAAAAATTTAAATATGTACTTTCAGGAGTCAGAGTCACCTAGGATTGATTCTCTCACTCACAAGCTTGGAAATTACTGCTGACCTTCACGCTAGAGGATGTTACGACAGGAGTGGAGTCGCAAAGTGGGATTTACAGTCCAGTCTAGGGAGATCCTTTTCAAACTGCAGTTCAACCTAAGTGTTCATTGAAATAGTTTTATGGTATTTTTGAGTAATTTTATTTGCTTAACCGATCTTCAAAATGTAATTCTGAGGTGTGTTTTCTACTACTTTTTCAATTATCTTGTAGTCATCACTGCACATCATTTGCTGCACTCTCAAAACCAATTCAAAAGTCAATATAGATGGCAATAAAGGGGAAAAAAGTATTGAAAAAATAAAGATACCCTTCAACACAGGAAAATTGAAGACCTATAACTATGTTGCTGCCTTAATGTTAAAAAAACCCCAAAATTGGCTACTTCCTCCCTCTGTTGCTCTTTCTCAAGAGAAGCTTAGTAGCTGATATAAAAGGCATGTTGCAAATCAAGCTCAAGCTGCACATGACAGACGTGGGACTGGAATAACAAGGATATCACAGTCTAAGATTCAGATATAAAAGCAGAAGCTGTATGAGAACCATCATCTGGGATGATAAGGAATGAAATATGTTTGCAGAATTGCCGGCAGCATTGCATGCAGAATTAATACTTGCAAAGGGAGAATTCCAGAGCTCCAGATGAACAAGCAGAATGACATGAGGAGTTTAAGTGTGCTGCAGCCATTCTGTTTCACTAGTTAACAGTAAATATGATAACCTAATATTTTCTTTTGACTGGTCACCTCATTTGTGGCAGTTGTAAAAGAAGACGCAGGACTGGTTGCAAAGGGGAGGAGCTTTACTTATGAGATAATTCTGCTCATGAGAAATAAATTAGAAACATTTGGAAAATAGGGTGTGTAAGTTATTACTGCCTGAGGGCAGCAGGAAATTATGAGAATAATAGTGTATGCATGTCTTTTGCTATTATTTACCTTGGCATTCAATAAGCCATGTTAGTTGCCAGAGCAACTTCCACATCACACAGTACAAAAGCTACATGTACGTTGTTTCTCCCTCACAGACAGAGAGACACCCCCCAAAACTTGAAATAACAGGGCAATTTTTATAAGGAACCCTGGAAGCACCCAGCCTCAGGAGGAGTATTCCTCTTTTTTGGAATAAACAAATAACTTCAAGGAATCCTGTTGGCCGAAAAAGTGTTCTCTTCAGACCCAACCCTGAATACTATGAAGCTCCTTTAGCTGGAGCCTGAGCATGGCCATGGTGCCCAGGAAACCTGCGTTATCACATATGCTGTTAGCAAACATATTCCAGCAGTACTTACCACAAGTGAATCCTACGCTGGATACTGAATCCTCAGTAAATCAGATTTCTGTTTGGACAGCCTCTCATATCCTCTGCTTTCACACACTGATGACCTAAGCATTTTCAAAGTCCAAAAAAGAAAAGATACTGAAAATCATGAAGAGGGGCAAAAACCACAGCAGTCAAGGCTAGGGGCAGAATTGAATTGAGCAGCCCCATATTTACACTCTATTTCAGGCACCAAAGGACCTGGCACCTTCACATTAATGGTCAGCAGATGGTTATTAACTTGATACGGTAACCAAAGAGCTAAAGGTAGACTCAGAACTTGATTAATTTTTCATTAACTTATTTTGAACAGTTACAGACAGGAGAAACATCGTGATGCAGACAGGAGACCTCTCCCAAACTTACAAGATTCACATACGACATCACAAGCTTTCTTTACATAACAGTTGGGGACCTTGAGGGTGTACCAGCAAGCTGGTTTTGCAGGACGATGCCACTCTGCAGAGGAACTTGGGAAAAAAAGGCAAAACCAAGGAAAGATATTAAAAATGAAGTGAGATGCAGCAGAAGGCAAAAAGGAAAGGAAAGAGACAATAAAATCAGTTGCTAGAAATGGAACAGAGTTTTACATGTACTAATTGTATGGGGTTTTGAGGTGGTCTTAGGAAAAGAAAATGCCTTAAGCTGTGAATGGGGTTTATGATTGTGGATTGAATATATAACAATACTCAGTGGGTGTATACTGCAGTGCAAAAGGAGACTAACAATTGCAATGGTGCAGCCACACCAGTTGTTTAACATTTACAGAATTGCGGGTTAACACAAATGGCAAGTATGCAGAGCAGATGTTTATGTAAGAACAGCACAAGATCAGAGCTCCATAACCTGAAATGACAATGAGATGAATTATAAGCCTCATTGCAGTGTGTTGAATATGAAGTGCATAGGAAGAAGAAACGCCAGCGCAGTCCAGCAGAGTCTGCTATGACAGGGAGAAGAGCAGTTCCCAAATCTCAGGGCTTCAGCGACAGTGTGGTGCCAACACCGCTGCAGAGCAAGGGTTGTGCATGTGGCCTCCTGGGAAACCTGCATCAGCTTGATAAAACTAGGATGAAACTGAAACATTGCGAGTTTATATCCCATGGACAAAAATCTCTTCCTTTTTGCTTATAAATAATACCACAGAGCAAGGTTATCCTCAGAGTCACATCATTTATTCTAATAAAAACATTTAGATTCTGAAAAGAAAAAAGGAGACAATGTTAAGAAGAGCAAGAGTCCACTGAAAGAGATAAATCAGTTATTGCCACAATTTTTCATTAATTATTCTCATATACAGTAAAGTTCACTTTCCCTAGACTCTCTGAACTTTATTCCCCATATTGTGTTTGACCCTAGGATCTCAAAGTAGTTTAGAAAAATTAGCCAGTCAGAAAGCAGCCGGAGGACAATAATACAAATAAATGAGTTGGGTTTTTTTGGTTTGGGTTTTGTTTTTGTTTGTTGTGTTGTGGGGTTTTTGTGAAAAACAGTGGATTTTCTCCCCAGCATTCATGATGTGTGGCATTTGGGTTTTTGTTTTTCTTGTTGCCTACCACAAGAGCTGTTGTATGTGGGTGAGTGCTAGTGCTTTGTCCACCCTCAAGATTTTGTAATGAATCTCACAGTTTTATAATGTTTTCTTAAAGCCCTAGTTTCTGTGGCCACATGACTGTCTGGAACCTTTGTTTTAGGAAAAGAAAAGTAAGTTTCTTAGATTTTTCCTGTTGTGAAGAACAGTGAGAAAAGCAAAAACAAAAGAATCACAGTTTCATTAATCCCATGGGGTTTTTAAATTCATTTTTAAATGTCCTTGCCATAATCCAGTTTAGAAAGTATCACTCAGGAAGCAGGCATAATACTATGTAACTTAGCTGGCCAAATTAAGTGCAATGTAAAAACAAATTAATATTTCACAAAATATGCCAATGAATGGAGAGATATACAATAGCAGGAATTAGTTCTCAAGGGAGAGACAAACCTGCAGGAAACAATTCTGTAAGCTGGGGAGACTTCTGGAGTGACTCTGCAGCAGCTCCAGCTCATCTAAGAAATACTGAGCACAAATGACTTTCACTGACTTCAGCTGAGTGTAACTGAGCACTCAAAAACCTTCACTTAGGTTTGCGAGCATGTAAATTGGGCACCACAAAGGTGACCTCAAACATTCTCGAAGTCTTACCTTCCTCTTCAAAAGAGGTAAGATCTCTTTCCTGGTGGACCGTGCTCTTTAGATCCATACCAACAGTTTTCAGAACAAAAATTAAATACCACAGACATCTTTTTCATTCGCCTGCAGAAAGGTGTGCAGCCTCATGGGCCTGCGTAACAGAGTCTGTTTGCCACAGATAAACCAATCTGCAACTTTGTTTCTTCCCATATAAAGTGAAGATAGTAAATATTGACTTCACAGGATTCCCAGCATGTTCCTAGAGCAGTTCTGAGATCTTCTCAGAGGGATATTATGGTCCCAAGACTGTAGCCCCACTTTCTCCCTTTCCAAAGTGAATGACTTCCTTGTACCAGTCGCCTCCTCTTGAGCTCCTTCCAGAAAAGGTGGTGACAGAGGATTTTGCTAAGAAAATCTCCTACCCTTTTATATCAGTCAAACCGATGTTCCCCTGAACTGCTTCTGTGCATTTCCAATGAAACTGATGCTTTCATTTCTGAGTCTGAATATCTGGTACAACCAGAGTCAGGGGTTGGCTGCCACAGTTTTAGCGAAGGCAGTTAGAAGAAGCCTCTTGTTAACGCACTTGTTCCGTTGATATTTAAGGATGTCTTCAGGCACACGCAGTTTTTGAAGAGGTCATTTCCACAGTGGGTTGAGGGTAGGATTCGGTGGATGAGAGCTCCGAGAAAAGCCCAGCGGCATCACGTACAGCTTCCATGGCCCAACTGATATGTACAACATACCTGCGTGCATTCTTCTGCTTGCATTTCTAGTCTGCATTGATACATATAATAAAGAATCACGTCAGAAAAGCAGAAAAATTGAAGGCTTACATTTGAATTTACAGTCTAACAACAGGCTTGTTAAACTGAGGCAGTTTTGAAGTACAGTCAAGTTGACAGCCTCCCTTGAAGGATCCGAGTAGCAGGAATCTGATGTACAGCTGGCTCTTCCCAAGCTGGAGGAACACTGTGCGGCTCCTGCACTCTCCGAGGTAAAAATTACCCTCCTTGCACTGTGCAAAATCAATGAAAGTGCTGCAGGGGACTGGGGCTACCAGCTGAGAAACACTCAGGAGTGCTATTTACTGACAGGAAGGGGACATTTTTCTGCCTCTAACCTGCAACTAAGGAGACACGCAGGGCTGCTGGTAGGGCCACACACGTAGAAATGTCAGCACGAGGGGAGGGAACACAAAATCAGCTGTTAAGCTCTTTGTATGCAGGATGAATGAGTTTACCTGCCAGCACAACTCCTGTTAAAAGCAAGTGAGGAAGGAACAGCTAATGTAAAAGATGGACTTGAGGCTCATCTCAAATGGCTATTGCACCTTTATAAGGCAAATGCAGTTATTCCTGTTTAAATCAAGAGAGATCAAGATTGGTAGCTCAGTGGGGACGGTTGTTGGACAGCTCTGGCTGGCTGAGGGTAGTATTCAGCAAAGCAGAGCAGGTCAGCCCTGCAAAATTTTTTCTCTTGCACACATTGCAAAGCGTTTGAGCAGATTCCTTGAAAATGCCCACAAAGGGAAGGATCCATTATTTGATGGAGTCAGGGACTAAGGCGAAAACTTGATGTTGCCCAGTGGGTTGAACTGACTGTAATGCAAGTAGCTGCAGTCAAATCTGAATCTCTAAAGCATCGTGTCTGGGAGGGCTTTCTATCACTTGCTTTCTTGTTTTACCCCTCTCCACACTGAGAAAGACCTGTCTTTTTCCTCTCCTTATTTAGAGTAATATTTAGTGATCATATATATTACAGAGTAGCAGACAGAAGTGAGAAGTAGGCAGGCGCTGGCAAGCTTCACACAGTCTTCTGTCTGATTCATGTTCCTGTACTCTGACCTGGAAATCCTAGTGTTCATTCCCCTTTCGCAGGAGAAGAGAAGCAATAACATAGGGAAGAAAATGTCAAAACTAATTTTACCCAAATCAAATCTAAGGGAGGACTTCCACCTTACTGTCCTTTTGTTTTCTTCCCTAGACCTATGTCATCCTGATTACTCTTATGGGGGAAAAAATATTCTTTCAAATGTGTAAAAGCCAGATCCTGATGAAGAATTTATGGTGGAGCAAAGAGAACAAATTCCTATTTAAGCCAGTACAGAATGCATCAGACTACACAACCAAGATGGTCATAACCCAGATATACGCAAACATCGCTTTTTTTTGGCTGCTCTTGCAGTATTTTGTATTTTTCACAAAGACCTAGCTCCTGGAATCAAGAAATTACATACCAGTCTTCCCTGTCAATTAGAAGATAGTTTCTGAAATGTGTAGAAAAGTCTGGAAAACAGAATCCTAAAGGCCATCCAGCAAGTAAAAGGAATCTAGAACAATCTCTTTGTTACTGGGATCTGATTTATAACTTTTATACACTGTGAACGGTCCATAGTTATATACAGAAATGAAGTTGGAGTTCTTCCTCTCCTTTAAAAATTTGGCTTATAAATCAATATGAAGGAGTGAAACTGCAATGTTCTAAGTTTTTCCTGGAGAAGTTTTAAGCTAAAATGTTTAGCACTTTCCAGAAATGATTCCTACATGCAAACAGAGTGCATAAAACTCCTTCTTTCTATTTCTATGCACATAGAATTCAAACTCTCAGCTGAGAATCTAGAAACACTGAAGCTTAGTCAATATTAACGTATTATAATTACGTTGCTAGCTCTAAGACAAAGATAACAACTACACCAACTAACACTGGAAATCGTGTGGCCAAACATCCATGCATTATCAAGCAAAGCACCATAAAAATTAAGATTTATAATATTCTCACAAAAACAAGGCAAGAAACAATAGTATTAGGAGGTAATAATTTACACTGGTTCACCATGAAATTTCTATAGGACTAATGAGAACAAAAAGCTTAACTTGAAAACAATGTCAGCGCTACTTTTCTGTAAGGATTCCTTTGTTTCCTCACCCCGTATGAACTTCTACATATGGCAGAACCCCCCTGTCCTCTAACAGAATTCTTGCCTTCGGTACTGCTTCAGCCCATGAATCCATTGTGTCCCATCTCCCTCCATGTCTCAGGGCTGTACCAGGCCTTAATCTTTTATTCTTACACCCACATTCATAGTGGTTCTCTTCTCTCTAACCAAAAATGCAATGTAGGGTCTAAGGGATGCGTATTAATGATTAAAAAGAAACAAATACAACCTTCCCTTCTCAAAAGAACCAAACAATTATGCTTGTGCTAGTCATGAAGAAAGAGGAAATTACAGACAGCCACAGGGCACAGAGTGCTTGAATCACCCCAGCTGTTCTCTAATTCTAAGATGAAAGTTTTAAAATCTTTCCCTTTTTAGAATAGTGGCAAAAATGATGGCGTGCAGCCATGGGCTGAGAATTGCTGCCCCACCCCAGAGATGAAAAGCAGAAACACCTACCTCCAGTTTCCTCCTTCGTAAGACTAACTTCTGTGGGGAAGGGAGGGAATTTAAAACTAAAGTTCCCTGAGGTTGTCTCAGGTATCGTTGTCCTTTGAACAACAGGGAGATCAATCTGCAGTGCAATGCACAGGCATGTAGGACGTACTAATGACTTCCCATAACACACCATTTACTCTTCTCACTTCTTGATGGTAAGTTTTAGCTTTAGTCCTTCTCTGATAAGTGAATTTTCACAAATCGTCAGTTGACAATCATATTCCTGTATGGAGGAAAGAGGGGTTGTCTTCATTGTAGGGATTTGGTAGGCAAAGAAGACCAGAACTTGCTGTATCTACTAACGCTAATGTGAAGCCGGGGGGCAGGTACAGGGCTGCTCTCAGTGTGAACTATTGGGATGAACTGATATATTGGCATGGGAGTGATTCTTGTTTCTCCTGTTTCTCATCTTTACATTTAATTCTGACTTTTAAACCACAGCCACTTCTGGCTACATCCTGCAAGTAATTTTGTATGATAGGAGCACATTAGTAGATGAAAGCTTACACTAAATGCAGTCCTGGAGTTTTACTTTGGACTAGATTTAGCCTGGCTCCATGGACTGAGTATCCCTGCTGTATATTTCGTTCAGGAGTATCCATGAGAGCAATCATTGTTTTGGATCTTTATATCCCAACTGGGGGTTGTGGTGCTCCCAAAGCAGGGTCTTTGTTTAAGTGCCTCCAAATGAAACCTAGTTAATGCATTCTAAACCCACTCCAATTCATGGGAAGTAAAGATGATTAGGGGGCTTACTTCAAAACTGCACTATTGCTCCAAATCAAAACACTAATTCAGGTAAAGCCTCTTTCAGATGAAAAGTAATCATTGATGCAGGGTCTCAGGCAAGTGGTGTTCTTATAAGGGTTCATTATAATACCTACAGCCTTTACAATGAATACCAGCAGCTCTCTATCTTCTAACATGCAACTATCTTTAATTTACTTAAGTCCCCCACAAATCTTTCACCAAACACAGAAAAGCCTCAGATTACATACAATGGAAAGATGGATGGCTTGTGGTAAGGCTATGTCTGAACAAATCATATCCCTTTCCTGAACAATGGGAAGAAACAGAACTATTTTGAAAAATATTTGGTTGTGTTCCCTTGTTATGCATAGGATATGAGGACTCCAAAACATTACAGTCTAGGCTGTGGTTGACAACTATCAGATTTAGGAATCTATATCACATCAAGTGTGGATGCAACACACTAAGCTGGCACAAAAGCGGTGACTACCCATTGTAAGGATAACAAGATACAGAGGTAGAGCAGATCTGTAGTTCTTCTTCCATTAATACTGGTGGATCAAGAAGCTTTCTCTGCTTCTACATCATAACTGATCTGATCATAATTTTCCCTGGGCTTCCAATGCAGCTGTGCCTGTGTGAATCCTACCAAAGTCAGTACCTTTAGTCCCTGAATACGATGAATAACTGCCCCATGACAATATGAATCATAGAATCATAGAACCATAGAATGCTTTGGGTTGGAAGGGACCTTTAGAGGTCATCTAGTCCAACCCCCCTGCAGTGAGCAGGGACACCATCAACTAGATCAGGTTGCTCAGAGCCCCGTCCAACCTGACATTGAATGTTTCCAGGGATGGGGCCTCCACTACCTCTCTGGGCAACCTGTTCCAGTGCTTAACCACCCTCATTGTAAAAAATTTCTTCCTTATATCTAGCCTAAATCTACCCTCCTTTAGTTTAAAACCATTACCCCTTGTCCTGTCACAACAGGCCTTGCTGAGAAGACTGTCCCCATCTTTCCTATAGGCCCCCTTTAAGTACTGAAAGGCCGCACTAAGGTCTCCTCGCAGCCTTCTCTTCTCCAGGCTGAACAATCCCAACTCTCTCAGCCTGTCCTCGTAGGAGAGGTGCTCCAGCCCTCGGATCATTTTTGTGGCCCTCTTCTGGACCCGCTCCAACAGCTCCATGTCCTTCTTGTGCTGAGGACTCCAGAGCTGGACGCAGTACTCCAGGTGAGGTCTCACCAGAGCCGAGTAGAGCAGCAGAATCACCTCCTTCAACCTGCTGGCCATGCTTCTTTTGATGCAGCCCAGGATACGGTTGGCCTTCTGGGCTGCAAGCGCACACTGCTGGCTCATGTCCAGCTTTTCATCCACCAGTACCCCCAAGTCCTTCTCCGCAGGGCTGCTCTCAATCCCCTCATCTCCCAGCCTGTATTGATATCGGGGGTTGCCCCGACCCAGGTGCAGGACCTTGCACTTGGCCTTGTTGAACCTCATGAGGTTTGCACAGGCCCACCTCTCCAGCCTGTCCAGGTCCCTTTGGATGACATCCTGTCCCTCAGGCGTGTCAACTGCACCACTCAGCTTGGTGTCATCTGCAAACTTGCTGAGGGTGCACTCAGTCTCGCTGTCTACATCATTGATGAAAATATTAAACAGCACTGGTCCCAGTACGGACCCCTGAGGAACACAATTTGTTACCAGTCTCCATTTGGACATCGAGCCGTTGACGACTACCCTCTGTTTGCGACGATCCAACCAGTTCCTTATCCACCGAACAGTCCACCCATCAAATCCATATCTCTCCAATTTAGAGAGAAGGATGTTGTGGGGGACCATGTCGAAGGCTTTTTGGAAGTCCAGATAGATGACATCCATTGCTTTTCCCTTGTCCACTGATGCAGTTACTCCATCATAGAAAGCCACCAGGTTAGGCAGGACTTGCCCTTGATGAAGCCATGCTGGCTGTCTCGAATCACCTCCCTGTGATTGAAGAGCTGACCTATACAGATTCTGAGAAAGGTAGCAAAGACCAAATCCCATTTTGTGACCCACTCAGGAAAGCTGCCACGTCCATGAAAAAGCTGGTACAACTTGGGCTGAGTCTTTGCTGGCTTTGCTTTCTCAGCCACTTGTTTGCTGGTTTTTGGACAAATGTGCATATTGGTATTGCACAAGACATTACTGGGGGACCACAAGCTGAAATCCTTCCTTGGCAAAATCTTCCTTGGTAAAAGGTTGTCTACGTGAAGAGAAGCTTTAGACCATTAGCATTTTTCACCATAAGAATACAAAGACTTACAACCTAGAGTAAAAAAAGAAAGAAGATTATAAAATGATACCTGCCCCTAAGATCATCCACTACCAGCTAGACAGCATAACCTACATAGTTCAGGCTATCTGAGTGATCCTTCAGGATTTTGTACTGCTTAACATTCTCCCTCCAGCAGCAGCTTTCAAACCACTGAAGGGCAACAGTCTGGTTTAACACTGGCCTGGCTTAACTGTCTGAACTTGTCAGCCATCCCCCACTTGGATGAAATGAGATGAGATCCTGGATAAGAGCCTTTCAGGACAACTCCTTTCCACTCACCCTTGTTTGCTGCCTACAGATCTGCCCTCAGCAAAGATCTTTTCAGTATTTCTCCTGTCCAACCAAATCAGACACTCTGAGTTCTATCTTTTTATCCTTCCACATCACACAGGGAAATGGGGAAGAGCTGAGGGGGCAAAGGAATGACAATACTTTCTGCTGTTGTGTACATCTAAAACAAGAGGGAAGCAGGGATGTTCTGCTACTCTGTGTAATTTTTTTTTAAATCCCTTATAAACCTCAGCTATTTTTCACAACTAATTTAAGAACCTCTTTTTCACCTATAAGAAACTCCCACCTACTGTAATCTGTTATTTCTGGTGCATCCTAGTATTCCGCACAAAATGCTCCTCAGGTCTGAACTCCATTTCTTCATTGACACTACCCACTGGTACACCAAAAAAAGCATCCCTTTTCTTCAGGGCAGACATCCACTGCTACACCTTTTTTTCCTAAGAAAATCCCAAACATGTTTCTTTCATGTATCCTTCAATTGCTGATTAACAACTAACTACTCCCACTCTTGTATACCGGCCTGTATCTTCCTTGCACGTTGTACATCAGGATGAGACTGTAAATTCCTCCAGGCAGGCATCTGCTTAACCTACGTGTTCTAAAAAAATGTAGATTGGGTCAGACTGATTTTTTTCAGCTGAGGGGGAGTCAGGCAGAAAGAAAGAAAGAAAATAACCATAAGATAAGGGGGAAAAGGGAAAACAAAGAACAGAATGAAGGGAAGAAAGGAGAAATTAAAAGGATTGCTGAAGAGTGGGAATAGAGAGCGAGCTAATATATTTGATGAAAATGCAACATTAGCAAGCACAGTATGATTTGACAAGTGTGAACAAGCCCACACCAATGTTAAAAAGCACTACATCTGGCAATGTGTCAATGTTTAAGCAGCACTTTCCTTCTCCTTCCCATGCTGGGATTCTGCATCCTTGATATTCCCTCAGATCCACTTCTAAGCTGCTTAGGTCTACGGGAGTACATTTGTAGAGGTGGATAGGACAGACAACAGATATAAATCGGTAGTAATTACAGTTACTATCATTCTCTCCCTCCCCAGGTTACCTCGTTATAAAAGAAAAGATCAGCAAAACACTGCAAAATGCTGCTATACACCCAAATGCAGGGAATCATTTAAAACAGAAATGTTGGTCATTTAAAACAGAAATGTTGGGGTTAACCATATGGCGTTTAACCTACCTATCCCCTTGTGTGTATTACTTTTACTCTAGCAAATATATGGCAATGAGATCACTTGTCTTTTGGCATACAGCAATAGTTCTGGGGCACTAAATTCAGCAGCTGCAGAATCTTAACTAGAGCAGGATACATATGTGAAAGGAATTTTTAAAATTTCCTCTAACAGCTTTCTTCAGCAACCCGTGTTGATATTTTTCTTGAGGAAAACTAGGCTGTTCCCCTGTTACTATATGATAAACTCTGTGTGTAGATATGCATGCAGATTTGATCATAAGACTTATCAGTACATGTTAGCAGTATGCACACACACACATCATACACAACTTGCTATTTTTATGGACATAAAACTCCTGGATTTACTACATGTTAACAGTTAGTTTTTAGCAGATTTATCCCATGTTGTTTTCAGCTAGTGTTTGAACATTCTTCTACATTTTAACTATGCTCAATCACAACATTTTGTTCTTTTTTTACCTGTGGGTCCATTGGTGGGTATCCATTATTCCAGCTGAGGACAGCAGGTCTCACCCTCATATCGCAGTACAAACTAGAGCTCTCTGTATCTAATAACATAAACTACCAAATCTCTCATGCCCTTTGATTTTGGAGGTATTATGGAAGCAAAATAGGAATCCTCAATACTTCATTCTGCATGAATTGCATTCAGTATCGTACATTTTCAATTTAAAATAACCAAAATCACAGCAATACAAACTTCCTGTTACTTATCAAGTTTTTGCTCCTGTAAAGCTAGTAGGAGCAGACTGTTGTTTTTTCTCATATGTTAAAGCATTTGGAAACTATCAGTCATTTGGAGGCGGGGAGGCCAGAAAGGAAAATCCCAAGATTTTGCATGTAGGGACAAATTCAGCCCCTGATTAACAGGTGCAACTGCTGTTGTTTTTGCCAGATTTATTCTTGCTTCTAGCAGGACAGAGCTGAAAAATCATGGGCCTAATAAAATAGATTTATCATCTAGATGAAAATAGTTTCTTTATACTCTGCACTCTGTGTCCTGTGCTGCTAAGGAACTCTTCAAAATGCTTTTGTTTTTGACAATTAAATGGTTCCCATGGCAACACCATCTGATGTCACAGAAACAAGGCATGTGAGGTCATAAATCCTTCAGAGGAAAAAATAAAATAACAAAGGAGGCCCAAAACTTTACATATCTGTGATTTGAGGTTCATATTGGCTTCTTTGTTCTGTAAGACTTAATTTCACTCCCTTTCCTTTTTTCCCCCCTAAATATTTTTAAAAAAAAAGTGGAAAGATTTGTCCCAGGAATTTCCTGTTGGCTGTTGTCCAGAAAACAGAGAATACCAGCAATAATGTGAACAATGCAAGTTCCTCCTAGGCCTGCTTTGAGCAAGCTTCCAAGTCCTTCTATAACTTGGCTGAAATATGACAGTGCTTTGGAGAGGTTACTGGGCTCCGCAGCCAGAGGTTCGTATAGAAACATTTCAGTTTCTCTCCTGCTCTTTCCCTTTCTCTAGGCTCCAAGTTACCAGGAATCCAACAGTTCATGTTATTGAAATAAACATCCTACTACCGCCCAGTGAAGAATACTTTAAACAACTTGCTTTGCAAGGAAAAAATACAAGCTCGCATCTGCTATATGATGAAATGCAGTACATTGCCAATGTAGATGAGTAGATGAGATGAGATTGTCAGCCAAATATTATGTCAGTGGTCAGTTCCAGGCATTTCAAAGGGAAGAGCCAAGAAAACCTGCAGAAAGCAGGTAGTTGTGAAATAATCTGCTTACTGTTTTTTTCCTGACCACTTGTCAACATGCCTATCAAAAGCAGTATGCTAGCAACCGTATGTATACACATGCACACACATGCATGCACGCATACACATACTGGGTTTTTTGCCTTTTCTACATGTTGGTAGAATGTAGCCATTTTCTTCTTGTAAGAAGAAAATTTTTTTCTATTGTCTTTTACTCACTGTACCCTAAGAATCAGGCATCTATTGAGTGGCTTGTAGAGTTTAAATAAACAATTAGCCAGCTCATCGAGAATCTGCCATACTAGTCAGAGACATTAGCAGACTTTCAGGTCACGTGAATAAGATTTTAAGAACTGAATTTTTAATATGTTTCATACGTTAATGCATATTTAAGAGTACAGATGTGTTTTTCACAGCTTCCATCCATGGATCTCAAAACATTTCTAAATGGGGTTCTAGTTTACACTTCACTCTTTTATGAAGTAATGCAAAGGACATTCTACCAGCGAGAGATATATTCAAGCTCCCAAGTAGAGCATGGCAGCAAAAATGCCCCAAACAATACCTTATTGTCAAGTCCAAACATCCAAAATTTATGAGTCAGGAACTTGAAAAGATACTTGCTTAAATTAGAGACTATGTTAAAAAGAATACATTTTTTAATTACTATTTTTCCCCAGCCTTAACAATGCACTGGGTTGCTAGTTCAAGCTTTTTCCCTAGCTGGGAAAACTTGAAGTGTGCCCTTTATGTAATGAAATAGATTTCACATATTTGCATTACTTCAGGAGCTCGAACTTTTTGAAAATACAACAACTATCCTGAGACTCAATAAAATCATAAGAGTTGGCAGCACTGTGTTTAGGACAGGAAGTAATGAATGGTAATGCTTTCACTCAAAACTCCAGGGATAGTTAGAACACAATTACTAAAGTATGAATTTACACCAGGCTGTGCTTAAATATGCTCTCGGGGCAGGGGAGGGGGGGAAGTCTCTTATGACCAGAAGAAACAAAATTTACCAGGTATGTAATACATCATGATCAACGAATACCCTGTACTTCAGTGTCTCCTGAAGCTATGCTGAAGCTACAGGTCAGAACTGGCTTCAGGAATACTTTCTACTCTACCTTTGCTTTCTGCAATGTTTGGCATTCATCTGTGAAAATACTGACTCAGAGCAGGGTAGCTTAGGAGATAACAGGATCACAGTACAAACACCATGGCTTTTATACTAGTGGGATGTAATATAGTAATGCAAAGTATTTCAACCAACTGCGAATAGCGGCCAGTCCAGACACAACTCCTCACCAACCATCTATTTAGTAAGTGGAAGTTAATTTAACTATAATATAGCATTATGCCTGCAGGTACAGATTACTTTTCCATAAGAACTAAACATACTCAGAAGGTGAAAACGAATGGCGGTGAAGTGCCCGGATGTGTATTTCAGAATGCTTTGTCTGTGGAGTAGAATTTCAGGCAGGGCTGTTACCATCCTTCGGATGTTGGCAGAAGAGGGTAATTACCAGTGATGACCTAAGAGTGCTATATATACTTATACCACATACGTGGTCATGGAAACCACCACAAAAACTGCTGTATTTTCAAAACCAGGATATAAATTTCAAACTATTATATAAAGTAGCTTTATACTTCGCTGCTAGGGTGCACTAGCCTCTTTCTATACCATTCACAACATAGTTACTATAGTAACTAATGCATTGCAAAAGAGAGGAAGAAGCTAAAAAGAAGCTAAAAAAAAACCGTTAAAAATTTATAAAGACCAAAGAAAGGAATTGTCTTTACAAAACCAAAAAATGCAATGTGAAGACTGCAGGCACAGTTTTATGGCCATTTGTTTGGAACTACCAGCACCATTTCGCTCAGGATGTTGTCACTGAAATTCATGTAAAATGTTTAGCCCTACAGTTCTGTGGCACCTAGCACTACAGTAGCTACGTGTACCTAGACTTCATGAAACAAAGATTTTATTCCCTTCATCAACATGCAGAGCTGCATAAAGAATTTCCTCCGTCTTCCAATTAATACTGCAAAGCTTTAGAATCCATGAAAATTTCTACAACTTGTATCAAATGGAATGATCATCTTTGGGAGGGGAGATCAGTTTCTGAAATCCATGAAGATTTTAAAATTCTACATTTTCAAGTTTCATGTGCAAAGCAACCATCTTTGGCTTTAACAGAGAAGTGTGGGAGTGACAGATCAACACACAAAGTAATAGAAGCTGTTACATAATATTACATACTGAAGGGAAGAAACCTCAACAGAACATAAGGCTAAGGCTCTCTAAAGTCAGAGATTAAAAAAGTTTCATGCATCACTTTACCTGTGTGTATGTGTATATTCATACAGTGCAGAGTCTGATTTTCCACTATCTACCACATGCAAATCTTCATGTAAAATTATTATATAAGCACAGTATTCACTCCCGTTGCCATTCCACAGCTACACAATGCAAACTAGCTGTGGGACNGAAGGTGAGCTAATTAGATACAAAAATAGAAATTCAAGAGCTTCAACAAATTCAACTTTCCGTTGCTTCAGGATATTCCTGATAAAGCCTATAGCGCTCTCTCTGTGTCAGCAGTTCTCTTTCCTCAACCTTCTTTGATATTGTCTTCTTAATAGGAAGGCTATCATCTAGTATTTTTTGGTCGAAATATTATTCTGTTCTCTGGTGTCTCCATGACGCTGTCAGGAAAAGCCACTCTCCCCATCATATACTGGATAGTCATTTAAAGGATGCTTTCTGCAATTGACATTTCCCAAACAGTTTTTAGAGAATGTGAAAAGCAGTAAAAATGGTTTCTGCNTTCAGGTATCGAAACCTTGCATCTCACTAGCCATTGAACTAATGGCTACAGAAATAAACCTCGAACAATTGGTGAGGGAATAATTGCATAGAAACTTAACTCATACCTCCTTGTCCCCTCCTTATCTAGAATCTCAGTGGCAGATTTCAGAATTTTAGAAAGAAAGAAGGAAAGAAATTGAATTTCCTAATCAGCCAAACTAAATCATATAAAAAGCATCTAACAAAAAGTTCTAAGCTTCTCACAGTGAACCTGAATTGACAAGTTCACCTGTATTTCTCATTCTTTTTGATTTTTCTCTCTCCCTCAACACACAGAAAAGATAGCACATACTCTTCAGACAGTCTAATATTTTTTTAATCAAAAGGAAATTAAAGAAGAGGCAATGATGTACATTCCTTCTGGGGAAAGTAGAAGCCTCATTCCTATCCTGTCTTAAAATAGCCTGATTGAACTACAATATTTGCATTACAATTCTGGGTCAGCTGCACCATGGGATTATGTGTGCAGATCAGAGGGTTGTTTAGTTTTTATTTTCAGCCTTGTAGATTTTTCACATTATATCCATTCTGCTGCACATTCCTCCTGATATTATACATCGATGCAGTTTGGAACAATTGGAGAGATTTACTCCCTGGACATTTGGAGTAGGAAACAAGGCCTACGGCAGTTTTATTCACTGGAAGTAGAAATCTTTGCTGCAGAGTATCAGGTGTCAAAGCAGACAAAAGAGCCTTTGATTCTTTTCAAACATTGATTCAGATTCTGATATTCTCTACTTCTGTATCAAATCATAGCATTCTTCGCTACAGTACTCTGGATTTTACCTGGAGTACATAAAATGAGGACCCAGTAATGCTTATGAGGTGTCATCT
>VYZW01013873.1:0-14894 GCA_013401315.1 Balaeniceps rex | reverse complement strand
CCGGCCGGAGCCTGCCGGCACGGCGGGGGACCAGAGCCCGCGTGAGGAGGGGACCAGAGCCCGCGTGAGGAGGGGACCCGTCGCCCCCGTGCTGCCAGGGATGGGGGGGGGCATCAGCCACCGCCGCACTGGTACCACCACGCTGTCCCCAGGCTGGGGCACCCAGCGCTGTGGGCCTGGGCTACACAGTGGGGAGTCCAGGGGAGCTGATGATCCCTTTAGGGCTGTGCTAAAGCTGTGGAGGGAAGGAGATGGCTTAGGAAAAGCAGATTGGAAATTACTGGCTGGTCTCTGGCAGGGGAAGAAGAGGGGGGATCATGGTGTTCACCATGGCACATGGCATGCTGCCACAGGGCATCCACTGGCTGGTGGGACTAGTGCCAAAGGTGGCCTGAGAGGTTTTGGGAGGAACAAGTGCACCCCGCAAGAAGAGCATCAGGCAAGAGGCCTCATGGTTCAGAGCTAAAACCTCCTCCTGGCCTTGGTGATGGGATGGCACACTGATAGGGGATAGACTTCCAAACACATGCCACCCTGTACTGGCAATGGGAGAAGGGTGGCGGTGGCAGCCTGAGATTGTCTCTTTTTGTCCATGAGGCCACCTTTGTGCCCCGATGGAGAGCCTGACCAGTTCAGTCATGGCTTTATCTCGCAATTGCCTCCTAGTCGGCCACTGTCCTTGTCTCCTCCATCCCAGCCCATGGCTTTTGTGTTTGGGAGCTGTCAGTGCTTCTCTGTCCCCATCACCAAGCTGGTGACTGCTTGTTGTGTTTGGCCTCATCCTCAGCCCGGGTGATGGCCCAGAAAATGCTGCTGATGCCAGCGCCAGGTGAGTGCAGAGTCTTGTCCCTGCTCACGTTTGGGTCAGCTGCAGCCCCTTGCTGGTTCCTTGAGGTCCCGAGCCTCCAGTCCTGCTGCCGGTTTGGGTTCAGCAAGGCATGATTAAATATTCCTGCCATTGTTGTTGGCGTCTCCAAGGAATACCACCAGATTTGCGCCCCCCACACACACACACCCCCTCCTCTTGCTCAGACTTGACTTTTGCATTTGTTTGCTGGAGGTTTTTCCTTCGGCCTCCTCCGGCCATCAGCAGCCCAAAAGACTTTGGTAGCACAATGAGGTGGGTCAGTGGTGGCCCGGTCGAGAGGTTGCGTCCCTGGGGAGCCCTGCACAGTGGCTGCCCAGTAAGTCCCTGTGTGGGGATGGGATTTTCCCCCCTGCCGGTTCCCCACCATGTCCCCGAGGCTGGGCGTGTGTGGGCAGCATTTGCCGGCTGACCTGGCACCTCAGGAGAGGGAGGCACTGGCTGACATCAGCTGCCAGGGAGATTGTTGGCAGAGGGCTGGCGGTGGGCAAGGGGGACAGTTTGCAGGCTGCCGTTCCTGTCTGCCTCCTGCTGCCTGCCTCCTGCTGCCTGCCTCCCTGCCTCTGTCTCCCTGCCTCCCACTGCTTCCTGCTGCCTGTCTCCCTGCCTCTGCCTCGCTGCCTTCTGCTGCCTGTCCCGCTCTGCCTGACACAGCCTCCCTTGCCTTTGCCTCCCTCTGCCTCGCACAGACTCTGCAGCCGCCCCCTGCCCACCTCCTGCAGCCACCCACAGCCTCCCTGCCTGCACACCACTGCCAGCCATGCACCATCCTGTGCCGAGGGCCATGCTGGGGCAGCCCCCACAGGAGGGGGAGGCGGACCCCAGGCAAGTTTTGGGTGCCCCAGGGCTTCCCCGGCTCTCCTCATCTGTGGGTCCTGCTGCCAGGGGTCTCCCCATGGTCCCCACCGTGGCCAAGGGCCCCCCTGCATGCTGCAGCACCCGCCTTGGGCACACGCTGGTATCACAGAGCAAACAGCCTGGTGGGCAGAAGGAGTGCAGGTGGGGGGGCACAGGGAGCGCAGCTGGGCTGGTGAAGGCTGAGGGAGAGACGGCTGCCAGGATCTGGCCATGTGGGCAGCATCGGTCTCCCAGGAGGGTGGCCCTGGGCAGCACTGTAATGGCATTTTGGGGACAGGAGGATGGGGCACAGGACAGAGCAGGAGTGCAGGGCAGCCCAACAAGGCCACCCCCAAGTCCCTAGGCCTCCACATGGGCAAGGGGGAGTGGGGTGGGAGGACCCCTGGCAGCCCTGAAGCTGGGGGAGGGCAAGCGTGGCAGAGCCAGGGGATGGCTGGCCAGATAGGCCTCCCCACAAGGTGTGACCCCTGCCACTGCCTGACACCTGCAGCACTGCCTGATGCCCCCCACGCCATGTGACCCCCTGCTATGCCATGCGATTCCCACACACACATGAGCCCCCCACCATGTGACCACCCCCATGCTGTGTGAACCCCACCACGATGTGTGACCCCCCTCCATGCCATGTGACCTCAATGCCATGTGACCCCCCACCTGACCCCCCCACCACACTATGACCCCTCCCCATGCTATGCAACCCCCCCAAGCCATGTGCTCCCCACACACCATGTGCCCCCCCAGCACGCAGCCCCCCCGTGCTGGGGGCAGGCTCACTCCTTCCTGCAGATGAATCACACCACAGCAAAGCAGGATCTGGGTGTTGATCCCAGCCCCAGCCCTAAGCCCTCCCCAGGCTCCCCCCCTGCCTGCCACCACCCTGTTTCCACCCCACACCTCTTCCAGAGGAGCTGGGGGTCTCCAAGGAACTAGGGGTGGCCTAAGCTGAACCCGGTGGCCTTGGCACCCAGGCTGCCCTGGCATGGCTTTGCCCCCGCCATGCCACACGGCCTTAACCCCTCCTGCTAAAGAGGTGCAGGATGAGGCTGGCCCCATTGGTGGGGTCAGCTGCTGGTGCTGGAATGAAGCTGGTTGTGGGGCTGGAAGGAGCCCCAGCAGTCAGCTGTGGGGCAGAGGACGGGCATGGGGGAGGTTTTGTTGTACTTTGGGATAGTGGGGTTGATGGGGAGGGGTGCCCCCCCTCACCTTCCCCAGGGCCGGATCCAGCAACAGCAGCTCTTCAACCTCAGCTCCCAGCCCATTCACCGCAAGGCAGTTGCCAGCACCCCAGGAACTGACACACACCTGCCTGCACTCCCCCAAAATATGACTTTGGCCATGGTGGTACCTGGCCCCTCGCAGGTCTGCTTCTGGGACTGAATCCTGCCCAGGGCCAGTGGATTCCAGCACAACCTGCCTGTGCTGGCTGGATGTTTGTGTTGCCTGCCACCATGTTTGCACTGCACACAACCTGGCTGTTTGTTTGCACGGAGCCAAGGGAGCCAAGTCCGGTGACAATGGCGGCGGTGGTGGGCATGCTGCAGGCAGAGCAAGCGCAGGGTGCTGCTCTCCACCGGCAGCACCATGCTGGCCATGCCATCTCCCCATGCCTGGGAGGGTAGTGCGGCTGTGCCCGCATCCTTCCTCCCTGCACACGCTGCAACATCTGCTCAGCCGCCACAGCCCATGCGGACGCCCTCCGCACGCCCGGATGGCCAAAGCCCTGACATGCTCCTGGCCCTTGCTGTGAGCCCCACCATCGGCAGCCCCCTCTTGCCCCACTCTGGATTTCCTCAGCAGTGACACATCCTTCCCCAGCGCACATCCCCACATCCCTTTTCCCGGGAAGAGCTGCCATGGAGCTGTGCCACCCCTCCTGTCATGGGCACAGGCACCCTGGCACAGGCACCGACACTGCCACCATCTATCTGGGGTTGGCCTTGTCATCCCCTTGCCAAAGCCTTGCAGGGCACGGGAGGTCTTGGGGACACGCTGCTCCCCCAAGACCACCAGTGCAGCTTTGTCCCTGCGGGTCACTAGAAGGAGGCAGGGGTGTCCCCTGGTCTCTGGCCCAGGTGGGCAGCTGCGGGTGGCAGGAGCCAGCCACACTGGGACCCATGGGGCTGGTCCTGGTGTTTTGAGATCATTGTTTTGGGCTCGGCTCCTGTGTATTGGTTTGTGGCCAGTTTAAACTGGTTAGCAGCTTTTATAAGGTGTGGGATGAGTGAGATCCTGTGAGTGCCGGCAGCTCCAGAGGGGAGCCCACGCTTGTGGCTGCCGCTGCTGGTGGCCATGTGAGCCCACATGCCCGGGGCGCTCGGCGCAGCTCTCCAGGCAGCAAATGCCCCCTCACAGCCCAGACCAGAGGGGAGCAACCCTGAAGCTCCTTACCAGGCTTTTGGCTGCAGCATCTTCCCCTGCAGCATGGCCCTAGTGGCCAAGAAAGCTGGTGCCGCGCTGCAGCAGGAGGAAAGGGGGGGTGCCACCTGCCCACTGCTCTTCATCCAGCTCAACCAGCTCCTCAGCACCCCGGTGGGACTGGAGTGGAGAGAGACGGCCAGGTAGGCACACCTGCAATGGCCAAGCTGCCTGGCGATGCTTTGGGAAGCCCAGCCTTCAAAAGCCCGGCTCTGATGGAGCCCATGGCATGTCCCAAGGCTGGTGGTTCCTCAACCTCAGCCCCAAAGCAGGGCCA
Source organism: Balaeniceps rex (assembly GCA_013401315.1). Taxonomy (NCBI): domain Eukaryota; kingdom Metazoa; phylum Chordata; class Aves; order Pelecaniformes; family Balaenicipitidae; genus Balaeniceps; species Balaeniceps rex. The sequence goes on along the minus strand of VYZW01013873.1, from coordinate 10,479 downwards.
CTCGCTGCCCTCTGCCACCTCCAGTTCCTGCACTGCTTCTGCCCGGCTTAGGGTGACCCACTTCATTGGAGCAGTCAGGGTCTCAAGCAGGGCGCAGGCAGTGACCCTCCATGGGCACAGGGCACCCTGCTTCTGCTCCTGCCTTTGCTGCCTCTCCAAGGCTCCAGTGGCTGCACTGGGGCTGGGATGGTGCTTTGATGCTCCCCAGATCTGGCTGCCTGGCATGTCTTAGGAGGCAACCGGAGGGGTAGGTCAGGGCAGGCTTGGCTGGGGATGATGGGACGCAATAGAGAGGAGCTGGGGCTAGCTGGGTGCTGGTGTGGAGCAGAAGTGTGGCTAGGATGTCCCCACGACCCACACTGCCCCTCCACAGCTCAGAAGGGGCATAGGGACATGGGCCATGGGGGTCTGGGGGCAGCTATGGGTCTGCCCCAGGGGTTGGTCATAGGGTCTTGGGGGGCAAAGCCATCGGGCTGTGGCTGTGATGGCTCTCCCCAGCACCCAGCCCTCTTCTCCCTTGCACAGCTACCCATCAGCAGAAGCCTGCTTTGCCAGGGCATGCTCTCCCTGTGCACCATGCTGAGCCACCCTGCAGCCACACGCCCACCCACGGGGACAAAGGGAAGCTCTGTCTGCGCCCGGCATTAAAATATTTGGCACAGCCTGAGCATACAAAACAGCTCAAGACACTTCTGTTTTGACTCCAGCAAGCACTGCTAACAGCGGGGCAACCCCCAGTCCCAGCACAGCCTGGGGATGGGTGGATTGGGAGCAGCCCTACGGAGAAGGACTGGGGGGTACTGGTGGGTGACAAATGGGACATGAGTTGGCACTGTGAGCTTGCAGCCCAGAAAGCCAAGCGTCTCCTGGGCTGCATCACTGGCAGCATGGCCAGGAGGGCAAGGGAGTGGATTGTCCCCCTCTGCTCTGCTCTCCTGAGACCCCCCTGGAGCACTGTGTCGAGCTCTGTGGTCCCCAGCACAAGACAGACATGGACCTGTGAGAGCAGGTCCAGAGAAGGCCACCAAAATGGTCCGAGGCCTGGGACAGCTCTGCTATGGAGAGAGGCTGAGAGAGTTGGGATTGTTCAGCCTGGAGAAGAGAAGGCTCCAGAGAGACTGTACTGAGGCATTTCAGTATATAAAGGGGGCTTATAAGAAAGATGGAGAGAGACTTTTTACCAGGGCCAGTAGTGACAGGACAAAGGTTTTAAACTGAAAGAGGGTAGGGTTAGACTGGACATAATATATGTTTTACGCTGAGGGTGGTGAGACAGGTCACTCAGAGAAGTTGTGGATGCCCCATCATTGGAAGTGTTCAAGGTCAGGTTGGACGGGGCTTTGAGCAACCTGGTCTAGTGGAAGATGTCCCTGCCCACAGCAGTGGGGGGTTGGACTGGATGGTCTGTGAAGGTCCTTTACAGCCCTTCTGTGATCCCATGGCTGGTGAAATCCCCCAATCAGGAGATCGGAGTGAGGTGTGGGTCAGCAGGAATGGGGATGTGACCGCTGAGGCTGCCCATCTGCTCCTGCTTAATGAGCCCACTGCAGCCCCCTATGAATCCCCCAAACCCCTCCCTCCCTGTGCCAGCCTCATGCAAAGCTCAGAGATGGACCCAAGCCCCAGCTCCTGCTGCCTGGCATGGGGCACAGGTTTACCTGCTGCTGACCCCACACATTTTCCCGGGCAGGTGGATAAAGTTTGAGGAGAAGGTGGAGGATGGCGGGGAGCGCTGGAGCGCACCCCATGTCCCAGCCCTCCCCCTGCACAGCCTCTTCCAGCTGAGGATGTGCCTGCAGAAAGGGATGATGCTCCTGGATCTGGATGCCCTCAGTTTCAAGGAAATAATCGGTACGTGGGGAATGCAAAGGTCACCTCCTGGGACAGGCTGATCACCAGAGAGGGATCAGGCTACACGAAGGTCCCTATATAAAAGCACTGATGTATGATAGCTGGGTACCTGGGGTGGCTGTCTGCTGCTCCAGCAAAGTGGGCTTTTCCCTGGGCAACCCCCCCACTGGGCAGCGAACCAGGGGGACTCAGGGCTGTCCCCACCCTTGTTGCAGACAAGGCGCTTTCCAGGCAGCCTGAGGAAACAGAGCTGCAGCCTGAGCTGAGAGAGCGCCTGGCAGCCCTCCTGCTCCGCCAGCCACGGCACCAGCCCACCAAATCCCTGCTGCAGCTCCTCGCTGAGCTTGGCCTCTCTCCCTGCCGAGGTAGGCACGGCACCCGGCCATTGGTGGTGACATGGCTGTCCCACCAGGCATCCCTCCACTGCCACCAGCCTGAGGCAATGCCCGTGCTGGCCATTCACTTGCACATGTATTTTGCTGCTTGCTCCCTTTCTTTGCAGGGAAGGCCAAAAGCTGGTCTGAGCCCAGAGCCCAGCTCTCTGAAACGCCTCTTAATGAGCAGGTAAGGCAGGATGGAGCTGGGCTGAGAGCAGCTGCTGCATCCTGAGTGCCCAGCCGCTGCATCCCTTTCCTTTCAGTTGAGAAACAATTTTAAGAAGAAGGTCCCACCAGGGGCTGAAGCAGCCCACGTTGCTGTCGGTGAAGTTGAATTCCTGGAGAAGCCCTTCACTGCCTTCATCCGCCTCAGGCGAGGGGTAGCCCTCGGCTCACTGGCTGAAGTTGATCTCCCCAGCAGGTAAACAGAGCACAGCCGATGGCCCTGCACCCCACTGTGTCCCTGTCTCCCCGCTCCCTCCCACACAGGACAAGGCTTTGCTTGGCGAAAGCAAAGGGTACGTCTGCCATGTGCAGTCCCAGAACCTTGGCTCACTGCTTCCCCTCCTGCTTTTCCCAGCTCCTTAGGAGCATCCCAGGACAGGCTGAGAGTGGAGCATCTGTTGGGCAGCCTGGGAGGGGCAACCCCTGGGTTATCCCCACCTGGGCTCTGCATTCACTCTCCTCCTTAGAAGAGTCTGGATGCTCTCCACTTACTGCCCAGGAGCATGGGGGCTCACGGCTGGGAAGGGACACAGGTTTGCAGGAGCCTCTTGCCCTCCTGCTGCCTGTGATGCTCTCCTGAGTGGTGAAGTGCCTCTTGCGGCACTGTTGGCGTACAGGGAAAGGAGCAGGGCAGGACTTGTTTCTCCATGGTTGAGGAACGCATCATCTGAAGCTGTAAGGGGAAATGGTCAGTGTGCCCCTTGACTTCCTTGCGGAGCATGCGGAGGAGGCAGGCGGGGATCAGGAGGGACATTGCCACCTCCTGGTCACTCTGCCCAGAGCACCCGTCCTCCAGGAGCTGGGTGGAGCAGGACATCCATCCACCTCCCTGCTCTCTCCTTGGTGGGACATGGGTGGCAGGTCCCTGGGGAGCCCCCCGGGTCTTGAGGGGCTCACGACAACCCCTTGCCCTGTATTTTCCTCCCCCAAACAGGAGTGGAAGGAGAGAATGTCCCTACCCATCCCTTTGCCCATAGTGCCATCCCCTCTGCTGGCCACCCCAGGCTGTCCCGTGGGTGCAGCCACCGTCTCGGGGCTATCTTCCACCCAGGTCCATCTCTAGGATCTTAAGGTTTTCCCATTGCCTTGATGAAGATGCCTGGGTGAAAGCAATCCCAGGTGGCTACCGTCACCTCCCAACCCCTTGGAGCAGGCTCTGGGAGGCCTCCAGCACTGATGCCCCATGTCAGGGCTGCAGCAGGTTCCGTCGAGCCACCTTCAGTCCCACTTGTGCTGTCGAAGGAGTTTCTCTACCCTTTCTCTAGAGGTTTGCTCAGGGTACGATCACTGGAACTGCTCCGCTGCCTCAGGGTACCAGGACTGTAACCATTTTTGCCAGTTTTGGAAAGGAGTGGAGGGCTTGGTTAAATATTTGGATGGCCTGTCCCTCTGGAGACCTTATTATTTTGCAGCACCCTCTGAGGTGTGGGATTTTAGCCATATTTCTTCAAGGACTCTGAGCCCTCTTTCCAATCTCCTCTTGTGTCCCTGTAGTCCTATCAAACCTGCTGCCTGTGCAGCTAGCAAGATCTCCTTCCTGAGGCTAACGCTCCTGCATCCTGCCTGCAAGCAACATTCCCATGAGCATGACCCCACAGACAGCCCCAGTCAAGACCTTGACCCCACAGACGGCCCCATCCTAGAGCCTGACCCCACAGATATCGCCATCCCAGAGCTCAAACCCACAGACATCCCCAGCCAAGAGCTTGACCCCACAGACACCCCCAACTGAGAACATGACCCCACAGACATCCCCAGCTGAGAATGTCTCCTCATCTGCCCCAAAGACCTGTGTCCCCCCCCAGCACGGGTTTCTGCAGACCCTGTGATCCAGCCGGGGTCTCCCATGGGATTTCCATGCAGTGGGCAGCAGACACGTGTCTTGTCTTCTGCCCCCAACCCCCTGCTTAGGGTGGCCACCCCTTAGGGTGGCAGCAGTCACCCAAGCCTGCCCAGACACCATCCCCAGCAACCCCACAGCACCATGGTCTCCCCCGGGAGAAGCATACCCTGGCAAGGAGAGGACTGCTCAGGAGATGCGCTGTCTCGCCCGCAGGTTCCTCTTCATTCTGCTGGGTCCCCGAGCCAAAGTGAAAGCCTACCATGAGGTTGGCAGGGCTATGGCCACACTGCTGACGGATGAGGTGAGCCTGGTGCAGCACCCATGGGTGGGATGGGCCTGAGATGAGGCCTAGGCTGAAGACACCAGGGCTCCTCTCCTCTGCAGGCTGCAGGAGGGGAGGCAGAGGATGGGGCAAGCTAGTGGCCTCCCTTGCCCAGAATAAGAAAATAAAGTTTTGGGGGGGGTCTGTAGGATGTAGGTGCACCCATTGCACTGAAATGGATGGGTGCCTTTCTCAGTGATGGCTGCAGGCTGGGAGAAAGGCTCTGAGTGGCTGAACACAGGGATGTGGTGGCTAAACCACAGCATCTCCCTGCAGCTCTTCCAAAGGGTTGCCCGGCAGGCTGAGCACCGAGAGGACCTCATCACAGGGATGGAGGCATTCCTGGATGAGCTGACTGTGCTTCCTCCCAGGAAATTGGACCCCAGTGCCCGAATTCCTCCACTGAGCTGTCTGCCGTCTCCGCACAGGAGGTAGGCTGGAGGGAGGGCACCCGCAGCCTCTGCCAGCCCCTCTGCAGGTTCCCAGATGGAGACCTCTGCCTGTGACATTGAAATCTCCACCTCCATGGGGATGAAGCCACCCAGGAGCCAACCTTTGCCAGCAAGGTCCTCCCAGCCAAGCCCCTCTGCAGCTTCAGCCAATGACCACAGCTCTGCTTCCCACTGCTGTTAGTCCTGCTGTCCCACTTGGCAGGGGATGGTAAAACCACCCCGTGTGCCCTTCAGGCAGGAGCTGCTGGGAACGCCTGGTTTCAGCACTCAGATGTGAAACTCACCCTCTGAGCAGGACACCTCCAGCTCTGCCTGGCTCCTCCACCAAAACCAGTCCTGCTAGGGCTGGCTCCAGGGCTTGCTGGAGGAGATCATGGCTGGGTTGGAAGGGACCTTTGAAGATCATCTAGTCCCACCCCCCTGTCTCTCCTTCTCCTCCTGATCTTTCTCCTCCTCCTCATTATCAAGGGATACACAAGGTCCCCCCAGCCCTGCTTGCACCCTGTCACCTCTCCATCCTCCCTGTCCCCTCATAGCATCCCCCAGACACAGCTGGGTCCTGAGGGCTCCAAAAACCCAAAGCCTGTCGTCTCAGGCTCTGGTCTGACACAGGACCACCGTGCACCCACTGGATCGGCAGTCCCACAGCAATGGGGACATGGCAGCAGCTGGTGACAGAGCTGGCCTGGGGCACCCGTGCTCCAGGGAGGAGCTGGAGAGGACAGGCAGGTGGGTGCCTGGAAGGACGAGGGTGGTGGGAGGTGCAGCAGGATGCCGAATTCGGGGCAGGGTGCTGGCTCTCTGCAGCACATGGGACCACCACATCCAAACCACTCTGGGCTGGTGTCTCCTGGGGAAGGGACTGTCCCCTGCCTTGCAGCTCTCTCAGGGGGTGATGGCCAGCTGGGGGGGCTGCTCTGAGATCTCCCTCCACTGCCCCAGGCTTTTCGGGGGGCTGCTGCGAGACATCCGGAGGAAGGCACCGTGGTATGGAAGCGACTTCTCCGACGCCCTGCACCCCCAGTGCCTCTCAGCAGTGCTCTACATCTACCTGGCGACGGTCACCAATGCCATCACATTTGGGGGCATGCTGGGGGACGCGACTGCCAACATGCAGGTCAGTGTGGCCATGGAGTGCCCCGCACCAACCCCACTTGGCCCTGCCCATGGGTCTCCTGGGTGCCCACCTCCCACCGGTGCCTGGGGAGCCAGCAGTGCCCCCAGGGCATCCTCAGCATCACCCAAATCCTGTGTCCTTCCCCAGCCTCTGCGGCCCCCAAGTGCTGACCCTGCACCTCGCAGTGCAGGGAGGTGCAGGCAGCTGCCTGCAGCTGTGCCGCAGAGGGGGACAGGCCTGGGACCCCCATCCCCGCCACGTGCCTCGTGCCTGGCACCCCTCCCCTGCATTTCAGGGGGTGCTGGAGAGCTTCCTGGGCACGGCCTTTGCCGGTTCCATCTTCTGCCTCTTTTCCGGCCAGCCCCTGACCATCCTGAGCAGCACTGGCCCCGTGCTGGTCTTTGAGCGCCTCCTCTTCTCCTTCAGCCAGTAAGTACCCTGCCAGGGATGGTTCCTTGGGCCACTGTCCCCTGGCTGGGGCACGGGCCACCATCACACCAGGTGGGTGTTGTTGTTGAGGTTTTGGGTCAACTTTCCCACCAGGGACCACAGCCTGGACTACCTGGAGTTTCGCCTCTGGATTGGGCTCTGGGTGGCCTCTTTTGGCATGGTCTTGGTAGCCACCGAGGCCAGCCACTTGGTGCGGTACTTCACCCGCTTCACTGAGGAAGGCTTCTGTGCCCTCATCAGCTTGATATTCATCTATGACTCCCTGAAGAAGATGATGAGCCTGGCAGATGCCTTCCCCATCAACTGGCAGTACCGTCTGGACGACGTCACCTCCTACAGCTGTGTCTGCAACCTGTCCAGCCCCGGTGAGCCCAAGCAGCCACGGGGCTGGTGGGGAGCAGGGCGCTGCCACCCTGCGACCCCACTGGGACCCTGATGCCTGGCTAGATGGGGGAAGGCGCTGGAGGAGGAGGAAGCTGCTCAATCCCATCCTTGCCTGCCTGACCACATTGACACTTTCCTCCACTCCCCTCCAGGCCATCTGTCCATCCATCCCTGCCTCCTGGCACTGACCAGGCACTGGGCAGGGCAATGCCAGGAGCAAGGAGAGCCTTGGTCCTGCTCCCATGGCTCTGGGATGGGGGATGCCAGGGGCTGGAGGTGGGTACCTGGGTGGGTTTGCACTGCCGTTTCTAGCCCAGCCTGTAAATCAGAGGGTGTTTTCTGGGGCCTGAAGATGTGTCCACACTGATTCTGCAAACGAGACCCACACCGAGTACCAAAAGCATCAGTGTTGGGCACAGTGTTGCCCTGGAGACGATGGTGCCTCTGAGCGGCTGGTGCTTCAGCCAAGCCCTTCGCAGGGACATCCCCCCTTGGTGCTCCCTAGGCATCAGCCGGTGCTGGGTCCTAAGGGACCTAAAGGATGGTGCCCCATCCAGCACCCTGAGCCCTTGGAGAGAGCCTGGGGAGTGGCCCTGATGGCAGAGCGGTCCCAGTCATCCCTGATGGAGCATCCCCATGGTGCTGGCACCCTGACCCCCCATCCCCTTGCAGGTCACAGCTCCACAGGGAATGACACGCCACTCCCCTCACCCCTGGACCCCCAGCAGGTATAGCCCTTGCTCCCAGGCAGGTGGGCGAGGGGCTGGGGTGGGCCTGAGGTGTCCATGCGTGACCCCTCCTTGCTGCCTGCCCTGTCCCCGCAGCCTCCCACCACTCTGGATGGGCTGAGCAGGACCCAGTGCCTGGGTCGAGGCGGGCACCTGCTGGGGACCAGCTGCCAATATGTGCCTGATGTCACCCTTGTCTCTTTCCTGCTGTTCGGGGGCACCTTCCTCTCCTGCACCGCACTCAAGCACTTCAGGAGCAGCCGCTACTTCCCTATGGGGGTGAGCATCCTTTGGCCACCCCGGTGACATGGCTACCTGTCCCAGCAGTGTGGGGACGGCTCTGGGTGCTGTGACCCAGGGGTGATCCTGGGGCAGCCTCTCACCCCAGCCAGCCCAGGCCAAGCCCTCTCCGTCTGCAGGTGCGGAAACTGGTGAGTGACTTTGCCATTATCCTGGCCATCCTCACCTCCTGCATCATCGACGCTGCCCTCGGCCTGGAGACCCCCAAGCTCCTCGTCCCCAGTGAGCTGAAGGTGCCTGCGGGGTGGGCATGGCACTGTCAGGGAGTGAGTCTGTGCCCCCCACAGTGGCCATCCCATCATGCTGCTGCTGTCCTTCCCACCTCTGGGTCCAGCCCTATAGGGATGTGGGCTGCACCCCAGCAAACAAGAAGGGGTTGAACCACGGCCAATCCCACACTCTGTAAATAACCTGGCTCGGTCCTGGACTAACCACATGGAACAGCTCACGCTGGAGCGAGAGCCACAAGCTCAAGTCCAAGCTTGGGCTCCCTGCCCTGGGTGTTGAGCAGGGCTGGCAGCACCTCAGAGCAGCCCATGCTTGTCACCCCCTTGGGCTTGCCATCATCAACACCCAGTGCCACGTCTTCCACCTGCTCCCAGGGGCACGTGCCCAGCTCCTGCACCAGGAGCAACCCCCTGCTCCGCCACAGCTGGGGTGTCCTCATGAGGGGCTGGTGGGTCACACTGCCCAGAAGCATGCCCAGGATGAGAGAGGATGCTCTTCCTCTCCCCAGGTGGAGCATCCCTCGGTGCCTGCAGGGACACCCAGGGCTGGTCCTGTCACCCAGCTGCACCACAGACCCCACAGGCAGGTGGCAGCTGCTGAGACCCTTCTGCTCTCCACAGCCCACTAACCCAGCGCGGGGCTGGATTGTCTTCCCCTTTGGAGCCAACCCGTGGTGGGTCTGCCTGCTGTCTGCGGTGCCCGCTGTCCTCATCACCATCCTCATTTTCATGGACCAGCAGATCACGGCTGTCATCCTAAACCGCAGGGAGTACAAGCTGCAGGTGAGTGGGGGACAGGGGGCAGGCAGGACTCAGCCAACGGGGAAGACCCAGGTCTTGGCTGGACCCCGTGGGGAGAGTGGCACCCCAAACCAGACAGCAAGGTGGGCAGACCCCACTGCCACCCCTCTGATGCTGCCACGGAGACAGCTTGCCCGCAGCCCCACTGCCTCTCCCATTGCAGAAAGGAGCAGGCTTTCACCTGGACCTCTTCTGTGTCTCCCTCCTGATGGTCATCACCTCTGCCACCGGCCTCCCCTGGTATGTCTCAGCCACTGTCATCTCCCTGGCACACATGGAGAGCCTGAGGAAGGAGAGTGCAACCTCAGCCCCTGGCGAGCACCCCGAGTTCCTGGGCATCAGGTACACAATGAGCCCGGACTCCGCTCTGGGGGACCCCCTGCCCATGGCTGCAGAGCCAGGGGACAGGGGTGTGCCCATGCTGGTCAGCAGATCTGGCTTTGGGGCTGCTTGTGTCTCCCCAGGGATGCCACCGGTCCCCTTGGCCATTAAAGCTGAAAAGAACAGAGACCCTGGGGGCTGGGAGGGCAGGTGGGGGCTGTAGGCTCCTGAAGGACCCTGGGGCACCTGTGACACCTGCACTGCTGCCCGCAGGGAGCAGAGGCTGACCGGCCTGTCTGTCTTCGTCCTGATGGGGGTGTCCGTCTTCATGGCACCCATTCTCAAGGTAGGGAGCCTGGCTGCTGGGTTTGGCCTCTTTCCCAAGGCGGGGGGGTGGCCGTATCCTGCAAGGCTGGGCGATTCCTAACCCCGCTGTTCCTCATCCCATCGATCCATCACAGGAAGCCTGGCTGGCAGGCAGGGAGCTGTGTGCTGTGTGGGAAGGTGCTGGGCAAAGGGTTTGGCTTGAGTGCTGTAGGATGGCCGGCACACCAGCGTGCTGCTTCTCCATGTTAGCTGGCCTCCCTTTGGGCATCAGGGTCCCCTATGACATTCTGTAACATTCTTACCTCAAATTGGAAAGATATGGGATTGATGGATGGACTGTTAGATGGATCAGGAACTGGCTGGATGGCTGCGTCCAAAGAATTACAGTCAGCGGCTAAATGTCCAAGTGGAAAGCGGTAACAAGTGGTGTCCCTCAAGGCTCCCTACTGGGATCAATACTATTTAATATCTTCATCAACGACATAGACAGTGAGATCGAGTGCACCCTCGGCATATTTGCAGATGACACCAAGCTGAGTGGTGCAGTTGACACGCCTGAGGGATGGGATGCCATCCAGAGGGACCTTGGAGGACATGGGCCCATGTGAACCTCAATGAAGTTCAACAAGGCCAGGTGCAAGGTCCCGCAGCTGGGTGGATGCAACCCACAAGTAACAATACAGTATCAATACACGCTGGGGGATGAACAGATTGAGAGCAGCCCTACGGAGAAGGACTGGGGGGTACTGGTGGG
>VYZW01013862.1:0-11746 GCA_013401315.1 Balaeniceps rex | reverse complement strand
CTTGATGCTGTAGTGGGTCACCCCCAGCCAGTGGGAAAGCCCCCGCACAGCTGCTCGTTCACTCCCATGCAGCAGAATGGTGGAGAGAGTTGGAAGGGCAAAAGCGAGAAAAACTTGTGGGCCAAGAAAATGGCAATTTAATGAGTAAAAAAACCCAAACCAACCCAACCCTCCTCCCCCCAACTTGATCGCTCACCACCTCCCACCACCAGACCAATGTCCAGACAACCTGTGAGCAATGGCTTCTTTAGAAAAAACTCTCCTTCAGTTTCATTGCTCAGCATGACATCATAGGGCATGGAATGTCCCTTTGATCGGTTGAGGTCAGCTGTCCTGGCTGTGACCCCTCTCAACTTCTTGCCCACTCCCTGGGGGAGCAGACTGAGAAACAGGCCTTGACATTGTGCAAGGACAGTTCAGCAATAGTTAAAACACTGTTTTGGTCACAAATCTGAAATGCAGCACCATGTTGCCTTCTATGAAGCAAATTAACTCCATCCCAGCCAAGACCAATACACATACAGATGCCTACCAGGGGCAAACAGTGTAGAGAATGAATTGCAAGTTAGAGTCAGATAGCTCTTTTACACCCACTCTTTTTCTTGCCCTGATACTCAGAATTAAGCTATCAAAGTTAGAATCTTTTTTGCACCCTGTCTCATACTTGTCATGATGAAGCACAAAAGGAGATACTTTACACCTCCTCATTCCTTGATGATTCCACACAAATTAGGTAGAAATAATAATCTTTTTATATTTTAAATTTACCTCCCTGTGCCCAGTTAAAAAAAAAAAAAATCCATTTTTCTTGGCAAAATTCAAATCATAAAACCATTTAGTAAAAAAAACAGAAAAAAAAATATTTCTCTTTTGTTGTGAAAACTTTAAATGAAAATTAAAGTTTGTGGTTTTAATCAATTGTTTGTTTGTTTGTTTGTTTCACGTGGCCAGTACCAGTAATACTGGAAAACAAGTTCTTTCTGGATTTTAGCTTTTCCAGGTAAGTCTCTGAAAAAGTAGGCAAAATGGAAGCATTCACAAGAAAAGGCACTGTTGAAAAACTGGAAAATGAGAGCATAAATGTATTTTGTCCTTCTATTGCCTAAACCCCACATTTTTCTCAGTCCTGAATCTCTAAATTGACAGGCTTAGGATTATTGCAATATTAATAGTAAAAACAAAAGCTAATTGATCTGTTTGCGTGTGACATCTTTATGGAGATTCTGATTTCTGTTTAGCCTGTTGGCTAACTATTTAGCTGTGATTTTATAAGCCATAAGGATATTCAAGGACCAATTGTTTTGCCATGATATTATTTAAATATTGAATTATCAGTATTCTTTTTCTCCTGTTGGAGATAATTTTATTGGCATAAACTTGCCTACTTCCCCAAAATGCACTATGAACTGACATATCATTGACAATTGTTGACGATGAAAGCTCTGTCTGAGAGGTGGCGAAAATAAACTAGCTGCCAATACATGAAGGTCAAAAACATTGTCAGCACCATTATAAAAGCATGACTGCGACCTGATTTATCTTATATTTGCCAATTTCCCAGTCCCCTTGTGATAGCTGCTCAAAAGCTCTACTTGAAGAGGTGAGAATAAAAGGGGATTATATTAATGGGCATCAAGTAATGTTTGCCAAGCTGGAAATTTCAGAAATCCTTCTGGACCAAAGAAAATATTCTACACAAAATGGCTTTTTTTTTCTACCCTTTTTCTTTGTAGTCCCAGCTAGTCACAGAAATAGATGCAATTACTATAGCAAAAAACTTTTTCTCCTGGGATTGTGGTGGCAGGGGCTATATGCCCATTTGCTGGACATGAAAAGCGGATTTGTGCTATATTGCACTGTATTAGAAGCGAGTAAAATTAGTTTAACTGCACGAACCCTTTGATCATGTAGCTGGCTTTTTCTTCGTTTAAGGTCCTTGCCTTTCTGACTAGAATTTGCTTTTGTCAGCACAGCAGAAAGTGACATAAGGTATTTTTGTTGTTACTTGAAATAATCTTCTGTAGATCAGCTGGATTTCCCAAAAGATCTTTGCGTTCAACATTAGAGAGAGAAAGGAGATGAAAGAGAACCCCAAATCACTATATATTCCATGATTAAAAATCTCAGTAAAGTAAACTCCCCCATTCAAGCCAGTATATTTACTTCACATTTTTAGTAAGTAAACAAGGGTAGAATCTGCTGTGTGATGTACCAAAGTCTTGTGAACCCTTATTTAGGAAGTGAAAGAAGAAAAAGGAAGTTGTGTTTTGTTTTGTTTTTTTTTTTTAATTGTCTGAGGTATTTATAAACTATTAACTTATTAGCTGTTGGCTTTGTCTTTCCTTCTGATACATAAACAAAACACAGTTGTAAATCACTCTAGATTACAACCTTGCTCCTACATCACAGCAGCTAAATGCTGACCTGCCAACATAATTGAATTTTAAAATGACACCATCCTAACACANAAAAAATATATATATATAAACCAAAATCACACACCGAGAATGCTGAAGCTGATATTGGTATGTACTTGGCGTTACAAAATGTTTTCATTTAAGTTAATGGGCAGCATAACACAGAAACTGCTCAATAATTTGAATTCAGAGAGAGCAATCTCTATTGTTTCTGCCCACCAGCACAGTACATCAATTCTTTTCTTCAAGTTATTGTATATTGATGGGATACTTTTCTACTGACAGGCAACAAAAAATTAAGTCAGCACTTATCCAGTCAAAGTGGCTGAATGAATGGGAAGGTTAATGCCTCAAACTAGGTTTAAATTAGTTCACATTTCTTTAATAATTGCATTTTTGCATTAAACTTGTTTTAAACAGGAATATGTTTGATTCACAGTTCCTAAAGGCTAAGTTACGAGTGTATGATGGAAGACTGTTATGCTTCAAAGCCTACGAATTCAGATAAAAATTACCGTAACTTTCATAAGTTTTTCAAAGGTCAGTGAAGGGCTGGAAAGTTGCATGAAAACAAAAAAGAGCTATGGGCAAAATAACTAGAATTGATAATGACCTTTAAGCCAATGAAGAATGAAAATCATAAAATACTTATCCATATGGAAGAGCAAAGACTCTCATAAAAAAGCTTCAACAACAACATACAAAGTGAAATAGCTTATTATTGGAAATGATGGACTGGTACCGCATTAAGGCAAAAGATTTCTCTTACACAGAAAAACCTCTAGGGAATTTTCATTTAAACAAGTGGTACATTGTGTGTGTGTGTGTGTGAGTGTGTGTATGTGAGTGTGTGCACACATCTTTAGGCTGACTTAGTGAAGCCAAAAGCAAGCTTCCTGGAGGGCTGTTTGTCTTATACTGGCTTTTCAAATAAGAATTAAAAATGCATTGGAACAAGTAAAAAGTATTACCTCATTAATTTTAATTTCTTGCTTCATTTTCTATGTTTTCATTTCTCTCTATTGTGATACCCGGATGAAATTCCACTTTGATACTCCTTTCCATATAAAATGAAGCTGGTAATTTATATTTTGGTAGTTTTTGTCCAGAATGTATTCAAGAGAATATTCAAGAATATTCAATATATCAAGAGAATATTTTTTAATAATTTCACATAGGACAGTAGGCATGATATAATTTTGTTTACTTCCCTGTGTACAGATACAGAATCCATTGAAGCTAATGCAGCGATTTCATTAATTTACACATGATTTACTGGTGCAGACGGGATTTCAGGATCAAAGTACTGACTTCATTGGAAACCAAGGAGGCTTATCTCTATGAGTCCTTAGCAATTGCAAAGACTCATTCAGTTAGAAAACCAAACAGTTAATTTAAGTAATAATGAATGGGCAGAACAATTCCTTCATCTTGAACAGCTAAATTGTCTTGTGGAGACTCTGTACTGCCTCACATAATTAAACACAAATAAAATATTCCTAGATTATGGAATTCTGCCAATAAAAGCTAAAATCAATCCATGCTTGAGAACAATTTTTATATGGAACATTTTAACTATTTCTGAGTAGCAGACCAACCCCAAGGTTGAACTGAACAGTGGGAGGACATTTCACAGAGCAGAAAAAAGAATTCTCACTGAAGAAAAAATATATATCCTGAGATTTAAATTGAAATAAGCTTTTTTAATATTTCATGTTCTGATGGAAGGGTACACAGGAAGGGTAGCTAGAAAAGGTAGTAGAAGTTCAGAGTTTAACTGGGAGTTTACTGGATGTAATGCTGAAGAAAGAGAAGAAATTAAGTATTAAGTTACCATGGCTCTCATTGATACCTATGTTTTTTGTTCCCCAGAAGGAAGAACCGGTGTAATAAAAACTTCTGTTGACCTTCCGTGCTCCTCTACTGCATGCCCTGAACAGAGCATGAAGAACTCAGAAAGCTCATTGCAATTTCATTCTGAGATATGCACCAATTCCTTTGTCAGAATTTCAAAACCAGAAGATTGCTAGTTGAAAAGCAGCCACTAAAATAACATTTAGTTTTTACAATTCCTTTCTCTTCTCTCACTTAAGAACCACCTCCTGTCCCATATATTCTCCTGGCTTTAAACCAGGCATCACTCAAACTCTTACACTGTGAACTATTATCAAATCTTTTACTAGCTATTCTAACATGGCCAAAGAGCTAGTCCAACATGGAATGTTTCCTTGATGTACAATTGTGCTTTCTGAGTACAATCATTTTCTCATATTATAGTACTAGAATTTGTATTAGAAAATACAAATCATGCATTTCAAGTCAAGTGAACAGATGCTCTGGCATAGATCTTTTGTCCAAAATATAGAAATTCTGCTATTTAATTAATGGCTGGGAATAGCATCTAATTTGGCTAAAGGCTTGCATGTAGTGGTGCAGGTGCATATTTAGATTTTCTTACTTAATGAGTATGGTGCATCTCCAGGTATATCCAGAGGCAGAATTATTGCAAGAAAGGCATAAGAGAATATCCAGTAACTTTCATTCACCAGTTCAGAAGCATTGCGGTGGTATCTGTCCAATCTCCAATCAAGCATAGAGCAAACATTGGATATTTACCACTGAGGAATAAATAAAAAAATAAATATGATGATAGCTCAACTAGGTACCTATATTATTGTTATGTTATATCAAAGTAGTATACCCTTAAGGAAAAAGGTCTTTTAATTAAAAGTGTCTGAGAGTTTGTTTTTATTTTCCTTCCCCTATGAAAATGAGAAGGGGTTATGTAAAAGCAAATAGTTTTTATTTGTTACTTGTTAGAAGAATAGAAAGTGTATTGATAGATCTGTGAGTCTCTGGTGTTAAGAGTAGTGACAAAATAGGTGCAGGATTAAGTGATCCTCTGAGTTAAATCACTGTTTTTTTAATACCAGAACTGCATTTTGCAACTTAGCCTGCCTGTATTCAAAAGGTAAATCGATGCTTGTGTTGAAACCACTGTGAACTGTTATAAATTCTTGAATTTAATAATTCCCTCCTATTATAATTCTTGCAAGCTTCTGAGCATCAAATAACTACCAGGTCAGCAGAGCACCGTCTGACTTAAAGGCATTAGTAGTCATGCTGCAAGTTCTAGCTGGGAAGAGGAAATAACTAGCAGATTCTTCAAATCAGATTTTTCTAGGGTGAAGTTATACATTTTGGCTAGAACCAACATATTAATCACCCAAAAACTGGCAGCCCATTTCCCCTATTCTCCACACCTGGTTGAATTCTCTTGTGTCTGCTGGATTAGTTGCAAGTGTTTTTGACATCCTGTACTGAATTGATGTCCCAGGGTGACACCTATATGAAGGCACCACTTAAATAAGTGAGACTTTGACTACATCTGCCTACCTGTAATTCATTAGATGGTTCTAGCATAGACTGGGAAATCAGGAAAAAAGCACAGAAAATTATTATGCAGAGGCATACATATGAAATCTGAGTTGCATCTGGATATGCACAGGAGGGAAATTAAGAAGGAGCTGTTACAGTTTTATATCTTAGTAACATATTTGGGGGTGGTGGGGGTGAAGAGTAGAGCCAGAAGCCACTAGAAACCAGGAAATAACAGCTATTTGACTTCAGGTATGGGGAAAGTCAGAGAGATTGGCCTGGGGTGTTGTGATCAGTAAGGCCATTGACATCAGCCAACCATGACCACCTTAAGTGAGAAAGCAATAAAGAAGGAAGAGGGAGTAGAGGAGCAAGTCCACGGAAGTCCAACACCGCACAGAAGCTGAGCCTGAGGCGGATTCGTTATGCATGGAAACCGGTTTGCCAGCTGTGACTCAGGCACACTGACTGGTTGGAGTGAGCATCCTGTTCCGCTGCATCCCCCAGTGCTGGTCACAGCTGGACTGGGGCAGCAAGCACCTTCTTCAGTGTGAGTGCGTATTCTGTACACACTGTGGGACTGGATTTTAAAACACAAACTGTTATTTACCCTGCTATACCTACCCTGCTTAGAAATAAGTTCTAAAACTTATGTCACTGTATGGTGTAGTTCTGTCCTTGAGGTTTTATCACTCCTAAATTCCTCCATGACAGTTGATATAATTCACTAATCCAATAGATAAAAAAAAATATTCTACTTCTTCTGACAGCACTGACCTGTTGAGTCATTCCAGCTACAAATTTTAATTCATCAGTAAATCATTGAATCATAGAATCACGTAGGTTGGAAAAGACCGTTGAGATCATCGAGTCCAACTGTAAACCTAACACTACCAAGTCCACCAGAATTATTTCTCATTATCCTTTATATTTTCATAGGAAATCATGCTATTGCTTTTTTTCAAACGTTCTTCTAACAAAGTTTAAAAAATCCTAATACTAAAAAAACACCCAAAAAACTCCACCAGATATCCATCTTTGTTTTGGACATTTTTGATGGGTTTTGTGATGTAGACCTGAGTTCTGGTGCATCTGGGATCTAAGTGTTATAAACTTAAAGAGAGGAGATTGATAAGAAACATTTGCTTTTAAGTAATTACGTACTTATAAGATACTTCATACAGTCCAGGCCCATCATTTTCCTGAGCTCTTGACCCTGGAACTTTCTTCCAGTACCAACAATAATAAGTAAAATTGTCTAGAATTAATTCTCTGACACTGAGGACAAGAGAAGAGGCCTGGCTTATATCTAAACTCTTTACCCTTCCAAACAAGGTGGCATTGTATGTGTGGGATAGGAGATAACCTGGCCATTTCTTCAGTCAGGCTTACTTGGAGTCAAGTTAGATGCTATGGTCTAAACCAATGCAACGAATAATTCACTGCCAGCAATGGAGTGACACAAAGAAACTAGTGTCAAGTCGTATTGCTAAGAAAAACAAGCAATAGAGTAGTACAGTTGTGTTCACGACCATTTTATTGGTACATCTTAAAATTTAAATATAAATACATGTATCTACCATTTAAAATATTTCCATATATTTGTCATATTAATATTGCCAAAACTTCTGAAAAATATGTATGAAAGGCACTACATGCAATTTGAACGCACCATATGAAGAGGGATAGCTTGGAAAAAAAAGGCATACCTGGGAGTTAGACTGCAAAGGCAAGGAGAGAGAAGACCATTCTGGAGTTACAGTAAGAAGAATACGAGGGAAAACATTGAATTATCTCTTCTTTTCTGGAAGTAATCTCAAAGTGTTAAGATAAGGTGTTTTGTTTCTGGGTAGTAATCTAATGAATTATGTTCATCTGATACTAGAATGTAAGTCTTCATGGTGTAGAACAGTGCCAGTTTATATGCTTAGTAGGCATGTATTATATTTTGGTCAGCCAAAAGACTCAATAAAGCTGTTGTGTCCAGTGTGTCTCACTATCATGACAATTTTTCTGTTTATTTTAATGGTCATTGGATCAAACTCACATCTGCTTTTCTTTGTTTCTGGAGGAACCACAGTAATATATGTAAACACTACCACTTTAAAAGTAGAAAGTAAGATAACGTGATTAAAAAGTAGAATAAGATAGATTACTTTTGATATCAGTATTTACTTATTGCTCATGAAGAGCTTTGAAAAACTGATGAAATAGAAAAATGTATGAAATGTTAATTTATTATTTTAATTAACTGTATGATTGATGATGCTACCTGAATGAAAAATATGTATGTTCAGATGTACCAATAAAATGGTTATTAACATGTTGATGTTATCCTATTGCTAGATTACTTTAGCAGTGCTACTTACCATGAATTTAATTGTTTTCAGGAACACACATGCTTGTGTTTTCTATGACTATCTTTGGTTGGGCAAAATTGCACTTACAGTGCTGTAAATCAAGATGACCTGCTTCACAGAGTGGTATTCTTATCCGTCTTGAACTAGTTTAAATCAAGCCAATACTTTCTTTTTGAGATAGGTTTTGTGACCACCAAATTCAATAAAAGGCATATCAAATAGCTGGCTCAATTTTCTATATGTGAAAGATCCCTTATAAGATTTCATCTAAGACTGATTCCTTGTTGCCATTAAACCTCACCAGACATCTTTTCCACAGACAACTCATACTTTCCATATTTTGATGAGACAACTAAATAAAAATTAGTGTTTCCTAAAAACAGATGGTAGGACATATCTTCAAGGATTATTTATGGATAACAAGTGGACTCATTTTAAAGAGCTGATATGATAATTAAAGTTGCTACATACATGATATCATTACTATTCACTCTTAGTAGGCTCTGATCAATTCATAAGTGATTTTTAGAAAGTTAATCAAGATTTGATTTGAAAACTTCAGAAGAAATTCTAAAGCTTGGTAAATACTTAGCCTTTCAAATTAATATGTGCCTCAGTGACTGATAAAGAGTTCATTCTTACGCTGTAGGCATTGAAGATAAACTCAGGACACAAAGGGGCAGTTACTAGCCTTACTACAGATGCTTTATGAGACCTTCAAACAATCATTTGACTCAAGATTCTTGCAAGTGAATGCCAGAGCTGAACATTTAGGCTGCTGAACTGTATTAGGTTTTTATGAACTTGCATTTACCAGTTAGTTTTGAGCTTTGCTTATTGCACATTTCTTGTGGCCAATCTATTTTTAAAAGTGAGTGGGTACGTGGTCAGGGATAAACAGTACTTATTAAACACTGTAACGTGTTGAGGTAATTTTGGAATTGGCTCCTCTTTAAACAAGAAGTTGGAGTAGGTAACCTCCAGAGACCACTTCAACTTTTTTTTTTCCCCTGTAATTTATACATGCTTCCACTACCAGTTAGGCTAAAATTTAGGAGATACTGATTTTCACTGGTTTTGGGGTTTTGTTTGTTTGTTTGTTTGTTTTTCCATTTTGTAGGAAATGCCAAAGTTGCGTTATTCCCCATGCAGAAGCAGCAAAAATTAAATAGCTCCGACTTCAAGAAAAAAAAAGCCACAGAATGAAATTCTCATTTTCCTAACAAATTTGCTTTTAGATAAAAGATACAAGTAACATGTAAAGAACCCATTCTGTGTTTTGATATTTTATATAACAGAACTGAAAACATCCTAAAGCAATTACCTTAGAAGTACAGGCAATAGTTGTGTCAAAATATTTTTTTTAACTTGGAATAAAACCTGGTAGTTTTCTTTTAAATGAAATAATTATGTGTCTGTATTTGTATTTTTTTTTCAAACTTTTGATTTCAACATAAAAGGTATTTTAAAATAAACAAAAAATTTCCTTATGTTTTCGAATGTATTTCAACCTAGTCAGGAAGAAATCAATTTTCTTAAAAAAAAAATGTTGGCTCCAGGAATGAAACAGGCTATATACACTTACAGCTATACACTTATGTAACAAGCTATATACTTATATAACTACAGAAAATATAATTCTGTAATTAGTTGGGTGTAAAGTCAGTAAAGTTGCAGGTAACGTCTTTCTTACAGTTAGAACAAACACTGATTGCAAAAATCAACAGAAAAAGAAAACCTATGTTTTCCACAGATGGCAATGAAATATATTACAATACTATGTACTCATTTGCGAGGCAGGAAAGTCTAAATGTAAATAGTGTCACAACACATATAAGTATCTATGTTATGTGTATGAAAATACATGTTGCATATATACAAACACACGTATTTATATAAATTTATATATATATTCTCTGTGTTTCAATTTACAATATTTCATAAATATATAACTAATCATAAAAACATGCCTTGCATAGACCCATTTTTGTTACTTTTTTTTCTTTTTGTATTGTAAATCTTGACCGTAAAACTTGACTGAAATATGAATTTCCCCTACGTGGAATCCTCAGGATTAGTTCAGCATACAAGTGTTGCCTGAATGCTGGCTGTGTCAACATGTCAGTAGATGGCTAAAAAGAACACCATCAGAAGCAAAAAGATGAAGTCTAACCACAGATGATTAAGGACTGGCACTTCAAGACAAGCAAACAAACAGACAAAAGAAAACAGAAAATAAAAGAACATTCTCCAAAAAGTCAGGTGCAAAAGTTAATGTTGCCCTTAGGCAATTTAATTTATTCACTCAGTGTTTATGAAGCAGAAGGGTCATGAGAAATTGACCTCAGCGGCATTTTGGGACTGATCTTTTGACAAAGATGAACAGTTTATGAACAATTTTTCCATTCTGTGATGCAGAAATAGGAATGTCTTTAAAAGAAGCTTTGCTAATCTCAAATTTAAACTACAGGTTTTTTGGGCAAATACTTTTTTACTATTATTAATGCAATGAGAGATTTCATTTTCTGCGTATTGCCTGTATCTTTCTGTCTGACCTATCTTTTATTTTTTTCTACACCTCAGAACTCAGTTTATATCATGCCTGTATAGACATAATATATTTTTTCATTCTTGTATTTTTAAATAGTTCCATCCAAGTTTCAAAAATGGTTACAGTTTCCTCCTTTCAACAATTAGTTATTCTTTTCTACTGTTTTTCTACATATCTTGCCTCAAACAATTCATTCTCTCATGTAGTGTAAATTCCAAGACTGTCATTTGTTTATCTTATCAGGTGACTCCACAAGCTGATGCAATTTATTCAGTGATATACTTGTTTGATGTGAGGAAATAAATTAGTTTGTCACCTATAGTGTTTCTGACTAAAGATATTGACAGTGGTTTCTTGCTAGTGACTTTCAGTTTTGAACATAAAAATACAAATAGACCTTTCAGAAAACATAGTGGCGTAAAAACAGATTTACTTTGGAAAACAGAAGGAAAGTGATCAAACACCTGGGGCCTCTCAAAATTTTGATTAATCCCCTGTTTAGCTCCTGCAGCAATGCACCTGTATATTGGTCCTTATTCAAAGAAAGGTACAACGTGAACTCCAGTGAGTTACACTATTGACTTAAATGGACTACTCATTGAAGAAAATACTATTTGGTGTAATTATTGGATTCATAATTTTAATGTTCTTCTGATGATTCATTATTTATATGTATATATAGTTTATATATATACATACACATGTAAATACACCTTCACACATACATGTAGATTAAAATTGAATAAAATGTACAGGTTAGACACACCTTCTGCTACTTTATTTCAGGAATTTATCTTATACTGTCAGAAAGATATGTATACTTTTCTGCATTACATGTTTTACTTCATCTTTTTCATTGTTTCATATGTAAATGTTGTAAGAAGATGCTGAAAAGTCTGACAGTCAGTAACATGCAAAATGGAAATTACAACTGAGACAACTTCTATTGTATTGTTAACTTCTTCTGTGGAGGATATACAAAGGTGTCCTGGTTTCAGCTAGGTTAGAGTTACTTTTCTTTCTAGTAGCTGGCATAGTGC
>VYZW01013860.1:26909-52375 GCA_013401315.1 Balaeniceps rex | reverse complement strand
GCTATTAAAAAAAAAAATTTTTTTTTTTTTTTTTTTTAGAGCTAACAATGCTCCATTTTGCTTTTTAAATGGGATGTAACTTATTACTGGGCCATATTGTCAATCGAATTAATTCACACCGAATTAGCATAACTGAGTGCTGTGCTACACTACAAGCTGATGAGCTCCCAAGCTGGGGCTCATCGTTCATGTTTTAAAACAGAAATGGGTATAGTTGCTGAAGCAGCAAGTTTTTCTATAAGCAGAAGTAACTTAAAATGCCATCCCCCCAAACCCTGTTTTTTACCAGCCCGGTTTCATTGTCGCAGATTCTCACAGACAAGGTTCAGGCAGTCAGTCTGCCTCAGAAATGGTGACAGTAAGCGATGATGAAGCAGCGGAGGAGGAATACTGCACGTTATGGCTGTATTTCAGGTTGGGTTCTGCTGCACTCTGCTGGCGCATAACACCAGCAGAACTTTTTATATGGTGTAAAACCCAGGACACAGCTGAGTTTTTCCTAGAGGCACATTTGTGCGCAGAAAAAGTCAGAACGGCATAAATGGATGTGGAACAAAATGAAACCTGCATTTCCAGGTGCAGTTTGATTTCACAGACTGCACTTCCTAGCAGTAGCCATTCATTTTTCTTTGGAATTGGGAAGCGGCGGGAAGTTTTCCTGCATTCCAAGAAATACACAGGAAAATTATGCTTCTTCCACCAAGTTTTTTAAGGCAATATTTTTAATATTTGACCACTCAGACATATTACTGGTAGAGTAGAAGTATAAAAGAACAAACGCAAAGTAAAGTCCCACTGTACACATTTCTAAAACAGAAGGAGGGGAACCGTTCTTATACATTTTTACTATAATTATAGTTTTCCTTGTGCTTTTAATATGACAAAGTTATTGTGCCAGAGTTTACTGGTAGGATCCATGAGCAGAACGATAGTTATCATAGCCTGAGTCAGTGCTAACAACTAAAATTTATATCCTAGACATTACAAAAGGGTGCTTCATGGAGGTGACTTTTGAAATTAATGCAAGATTTGCTATTTCTTACTCAAAACCTACCAATTAACAGGGAGGCACACATAAAAAGGCACTGCAGAGTGCTTGGTAGGGCACGTTTGTAATTTTACATTGACCGCTTCCATCTCCCACATTTTCTCAGTAGCATACCCTTACTAAAAATCCCAGGCAGCAAATCTCCAAGGGTTTCACAGTCGCTAGCGTGTCAAAGAGACTAGAAGACTAGTGTGGAGTGGGCTGAAAACTAAAGGCTCTGATCACATCACAGCTCTGGTGTTTGTCATGATGTATTTATTTGTTATAATTACTCTCCAACCAAAGGAGAGGAATTCTGTTTCTGGGTTGCAATACAGTTGTAGCAGAAGAATTTTTTTTTTTTCCCGTATAAACCAGTTATTTGGAAGATGTGCCAACCGTTCCTTTGATTCCTTCCCCTCTCCTGGAAATTATAGCTCACAGTGGAACTGTGCATATGCCAGTTCATTGATCTGCCCTACAGAGGTAAATATATTTCCTCCAGCTACTCTAAAAAATGACACGAAACAAAAGTATACTTCTTCAGAAGAGCTGATCTGTCAAAATAGTGTTACCATTCACTGATTTTTTTTTTAAACAGGAACAGAAGTCTTCCATGCATATTTAAGCATCTTTTAAAATAAAAGGTACTAAAATTAGCTTCACCATGATTTAGATGCAAATTAAAGTTTTCTGTCTCCCCTCCGCGTTAGTATTTTTTGGTTCAGTCTAGTCCTCATTCACATCCTTAGACACCTCACCATTTACCTCGAAAGGATTTAGACAAGCTCGCATTTCTGTAGGCATCGGGGAATTGCTGTTTGACTCAGCCCAGCGCCTCTCCGGCCTGGTACGCCTCTGCACCACATATGGACACATGGACACACGCCTCTCTGAGCTCAGGGTTCCCTGTGCTGAACAGCGCTGACCCCATAGTGACTGACGTTGTTAGGAGAGACATTTCTGTTCTCTATTAGGTACAGACATCTCGTAGGAATAATTTGTTCTTTGTAAGAAAGCTATTGCAGTTTATTGGACTAGAGATGTTCAGTAACAGTCAATTTATCTTCGGATATTGTGGTTTAGTGATTAAAGCACAGGGGCTGCACCCAGAATATCTGGATTCAGGTGCAAGTATCACACACTAAAGAAATGTAATCTCTGTCAAGTGCCTCATTTACCTCCACCTAGAGAAGAAAGAACTGACATTAAAACAACTTTTATTTTTCCTCAGCTTCAGATGCAGGACAAGTATTCCATGCTTCTGGAAAGATATTCTTATGTACATTAGGGCATAGAAGTCTCCACTGCCTGGGGTTGGTGACCTAAAAATTGATACCCCTAAAATGCAACATTTTCCCAGCACAGGTGATTATCATTTACTGAGCATTCAAGGGGGTGTTACACGTGATTGTCCCCTTTAAAGGCTTGGCTGGAGGGTGCCATATAAACCCAGGTTATTAGTATTGCATTCACAATAGCAAGAGAAGAAAGCAAACTCAGATCAGAAGGTAGATGACACATTCACGCATTTCATCGTGCTCTTGTGGCCAGGCATAACACAAGACAACGAGTTTGCCAGAGCCGTGCGTTTTGCCAGAGCCACATTAAGCTGCAGGGGGAAAGTGGGACTGAGCCCGCGCCCTTCAACAGCACCGGTTCCAACCCGATAGTATGACAGCTGAATATACAACCCGGATACATTTTGTGAACATTTGAGTATTTCAGCCAAACATTTGCTTTTCCGGAGAGTATTCACCTAAGTGACACTCAAGTATGTGAAAAGCCCTCAAGAAACAAACTAAGGTACGCGAACCCAATTAAATCGGAATTCACCGCTGACTTCTAACAGCCGTTCTCCCCAGAGAAGCATTTGTTTTATTTGCTCAGCTGTATGGAGACATGTATTGGTTGCCTAGCCTTCTGAAGGATTTCCTACAGGTTTTTTGCCATTAAAAACATGTTCTTGGGATATGGTACCCATTTTTGCAATTCCTGAAAATATATGTCTTTTATTATACCAACAAGAGGAGCAAGAGACAGGAAGGCCAACAGCAGCAAAGGGTTTTAAGATGGCACTTCATGAATTCATGAAGGGGATTATATGATGTAGCTGTTGGTGGTCACAAGAGACTAGACTTGATAAGGCAGCAAGTCCCTTCAAGTCTGATTTTCCTAAGAGGTTTTTCTTATTTAAAAAAAGAAAAGAGAAAAAAAAAGTCCTGGATGGCTCTCTGCTGTGCTGGAGGCCTGTCAGTTTAGTTCATTTTAGAGATGAGCATGTCAAGAAAGAGACAGTGGAAAAAACCCTTGAGGCGCCAGGAATGCACTAAGTATAATTGAAAATGCTCTAGACCACTTCTGTAACGCAACAGTAGGGCCATCTGCATGCCTCAAATTTTCAATATTAGCAAGGCATTTTTAAATCATTGCATCATCTAGTTCCTTTTTTCTTAACTACTCTAAATCATACAATATAGCTGCTCCTGGAGCAACTTTTAGGCTCTGAAGATCATTTTCTAAGCCTGGTAAAAAAGAACTGGTGTGCATTTCCAACAGGTTGACAAAGAAGAATGCAAGAGAGCTGCAGACATTGCGAAAATGGTGTTAGCTACTGTAGTACCCCAAGCAGCGTGGTGCCTAACAGCCCCATTCAGGACAGGGGTCTTGGTGTGCTGGTATGGACACAGAAGGCATTGCATGCCATGGGCTACCCAGAACACAAAGGGACAAAGGGGGTAGGAGTAGGAAGACAGGAACACAGAGCAGGTGGAGATGAAGAGATAACTCTTAGCTCCTGGCTACATAAGCACCCTCAGCTACAAGAACCCCAGTGCTTCCCTCTCCTTTGACTGGTTCATTGATGAAGAGGCCAGAAGAGGTTACCCATCAGCGAGCTGAACCCCCTATAAACCAGAACATCCCACAGGCTATAGGGCTTCTCCGTATTAACTGCTTCTCCAGCAGTACAATTATCCAGTCTTGATTCCAAAAATTGCCCATGGTGGAGAATGTGACAATATATGGTTTTTAATTGAACAGTGAAATCCAATAAGTTTTTCATTGTGGATGCAACCATTTATCTGCAAAGTTATTAAACTGCTACTTAGATTGATGAGCAGCTCTGCTGCTGTCCTACTGTGATTTTCCCACTGTTACTCATATTCCTTTATGGAGTAACACTTGCTTTCCTCTTTAACATCCGTATTCTTGAGAGCTCCATTCTTTCCCAGTCAGGATCCCATTATATTTCTGTTCCTTCCTTGCCCCCAGAAAGCCTTTTCTTGCACTTAGGAGATTACACACAAAGCTTTTAAAAGATTCCCCAGCCTGGCAGATGAAGAGATAAGACACTGGTCCAATGGCCAGGACATACTCTGTGATGCTGGAGATTAGACCTTCAAGCATGGAATGTGAGACTCCAGAGCTGTTTACAGATTTCAGTTTCTTTACCTTCTTTTTGTGGTCTAGCCTGTTTTCATGGTGACATTTCCAAACGTGTTGTACATTCAGCTGTTCTCCAGACAAAGAGCTCTTCCATTCATGCCTGCAGCTAGAATCTATTTCTCAAAACAATCTACTTCCCGTATAATGTCAGAGACCCTTCAAAATTTAACCAGGCTTTCCACTAGTGTCAAACACGGTCAGCCAAATCCTGGGCTTAGAAGAGTTACTTGTATCTTAACCAAATAATGACCCACTGTACCAGTAAGGCTGAAGAAGGGGCGAAAAGAATAAAAAAGACAAGAAAATAACTAGGGGAATGAAAAAAAAAAACAAACCAAACACCACAAAAAAAGACAAAAGCCAGGCAGACTAAAATAAGAGAAAGGACAGGATGTACTTTTTGATTAATCCTCTTTCTTGCTGGTCTTTCAGCACGCCAAGGACAATTACCTAGACTTAAAAAGTAAACTTCAATACTCAAGTTTTTGGTAGGAGCATCTTAAAAGTGCCCTGAAGTGGTAGGTTATAAAACATTCTCGCTCCTGGTGTCCAGTCTGCATCCCTTTAGCAGACACAACCTTCTGTTCAATCTTTGCATTTTAAGATGCAGAGGGGGCGCAGAGGTGCACCCTTACTCCTAATCTCATGAAGAGTTTGGATTAGTCTAACTTCTACTTCTTTCACTAAGAGAAGAAAAACTATAGCGGTTGGTGGGCACGGACCCTAGAGGACAGCTTTGCAAACCACTGCTGCAGACTGAGAAAGAGAAGCTCTGACCAGCAGGCAGCACGCCTCAAGCTCACAGTCCAGTATTTGCCTTCACCTTAAACTTTTCTGGTGTCTACTTTCTTCAAGTGCCAGTCTTTCTGGCACCAGATCTTCGCAAGAAAGCCAGGCCAATGACAAAGCGAAGCCACCTTAGCTGCTTAATAACCCCAAGTCTGACTGATTCTTGAGTCAAGCTCTCTGCACAGCCAGCTGCGGGCAAAGATGGGGAGGGAAAAGACCTGGCTGCAGGGTGTCCTCCTCTTCCTCCTCCGTCCTGCTGCCAGACAGAGGAAGAGCAGACCCTAGGAGGGAAGCAGAGGGGTGGCATTCATATGCAGGCCTACAAGTTGGCATGACATGTAGGGGCAGCACAGACACATCACAACATTGTTTTGTGCAGGCAATACATGTTCTTCATGTATTCAAGCTATATTACTCTTAAGGGTTGCAGCAAATTAATAGAAAAGCAGGAAATTATGAACCAGCCCATGCTAGAAAAGGGAGAAACTAAGAACCAGCCAGAGTTTAGCCACAATGAAGTCTTATAGATGCATATACAGACACCAAGACACCTGGGTGGCAGTATTTGTGAGAACTGTTTCCCAGTAGTTAGTGTTTCAGTGACAAATAGCTGAGCAAAACGTTAACGACTGCTATCTACTCACTGCAGTATTTGAGACACACACTTGCTCTGCAGCACTTACATTGAAAATAAAAGCAAACCAGTGTTTGTGATATCGCAAGGTAGAGCCCAGACTTTTTTCTTTTAGCTAGAAAGCCTAAAAAAGGCATTCTTTTCAAGTGGGTTAGAAATAGAAGCCTATTTTAGAAGTGACATGAAGTTATCAGTGCAAATTAATAGCGCCAGATTAAATTACTGCCTCACAGCTGAAGACATGAGACAGAATGAAAGTGGTAGACTATAAAAAGGGTATCACCAGAAGTGATGAGATCCCACTGCGAGGTGGGATTTGTGAACACCGCGTTCCTGCTTGTAAGCAGTTGCTCAGATGAATGGTTTTATGGGCCAGAGCGAGGGAGAGAAAGCAAAAAAGTCACAGTCATTTTGAAGATCATGTCTCATAGTTTACTGCTTTGCTCAGGACAGGCTGTCCAGCAGCACAAGCTACAATTAAATATCACAGAGCTTTGTCTCCTGGGCTGGCACACAGCCGCCAAAACAGGGGAGCTTGCCAGAGCAGTCAAATAAATGTGGCTGTGTATTGGGTTTATGTGGCAAAGTTTTGGTAGCAGCGGGGGCTACAGGGGTGGCTTCTGTGAGCAGCTGCTAGAAGCTCCCCCTATGTCCAATAGAGCCAATGCCAGCCTGCTCCAAGACGGAGCCGCTGCCGGCCAAGGCTGAGCCAGTGGTAGTGCCTCTGGGACAATGTGTTTAAGGGGGGCAAAAAAAACCTGTGCAACTGCAGCGGGAGAGAGGAGCAAGAATGTGTGAGAGGAACGACTGTGCAGACACCAAGGTCAGTGAAGAAGGAGGGGGAGGAGGTGCTCCAGGCACTGGAGCAGAGATTCCCCTGCAGCCCATGGTGAAGACCATGGTGAGGCAGGGCAGGCTGTCCCCCTGCAGCCCATGGAGGTCCATGGTGGAGCAGGTGGATCCCAAAGGAGGCTGTGACCCCATGGGAAACCCATGCTGGAGCAGGCTCCTGGCAGGACCTGTGGCCCCATGGAAAGAGAGAAGCCCACGCTGGAGCAGGTTTGCTGGCAGGACTTGTGACCCTGTGGGGAACCCATGCTGGAGCAGTCTGCCCCTGAAGGACTGCACCCTGTGGAAGGGACCCACGCTGGAGCAGTTCATGAAGAACTGCAGCCCGTGGGAAGGAGCTATGTTGGAGAAGTTCGTGGAGGACTGTCTCCTGTGGGAGAGATCCCACGCTGGAGCAGGGGAAGAGTGTGGAGCCCTCCCCCTGAGGAGGAAGGAGCAGCAGAGACAACGTGAGATGAACTGACCACAACCCCCATTCCCTGCCCCCCTGTGATGCTGGGGCAGAGGAGGGAGAGAATTTGGGAGAGAAGTTGAGCCCAGGAAGAAGGGAGGGGTTGTTTTATGATTTATATTTTTATTTCTCATTACCCTACTCTGATTTGATTGGTAATAAGTTAAACTAATTTTCCCAAGCTGAGCCTGCTTTGCCCATGACAGTAATTGGTGGGTGATCTCTCCCTGTCCTTATCTCGACCCACGAGCCTTTTGTTATATTTTCTCTCCGCTGTCCAGCTGAGGAGGGGAGCGATAGAGCGGCTTTGGTGGGCACCTGGTGTCCAGCCAGGGTCAACCCACCACAGGCTGTTCAGCTGGGACAGCACTAACTGGGTCGGCTTCCAGAGCAACAGGGAGCTTCATCAGAAAAATTGCAGGTTTAAGGGTGTTGTTACTGAAAAATAGCAGTTCTTACATTAAGAAAGCAATTCTTTAATGTAGGTATTTCTTAAAACATTTCAGTTGTTTCACTTGGGTAGGAAGAATGTTTCTTCCTATCTCATCCCCACGTTCAGTAGGTAAAGAGAAAGTAAAAACCCACTTTCGCTAATTATGAATAGGGCAAGGAAAAAAAATGAGGAACGATCATAGAAAAATGTTCAAATACCAAGTCCTCATCAAAAATGGGGCATCCCCAAAAAATAAGAACATTTTTGCAAAGTCTTTTAAACCAGCACTTGGACTAGGGGTATCCTGACGCATAAAGGCCTATAAGTATGTGCCAGAAACACTTGTGCAGACTGTTAGCAACAGGATGGCTGAGAACCTGCCATGGGCAGGTCCTACCAGCCAGAGATACCCCTTCTCCAGCTGACATGCCATGCTGGTAATAAGACATCCTACAGAGCTGAAAAAAACAGAACAGTAGATACAAGAAAAGGAAGTTCTTTCAGTGGCAGGATGCTTCCTACTTCAACTGAGTATTTAGTCCCAGATGCTTAGCTGGGGTAAATCAGTTCAGCACCACTGCAATCAGAAGAGCAAACCTGGTCGGCACGGTGTGGAGATCCTAACAACAACTGACTTAAAAACACACTTTAAGAGGAAGAGGAAGGTCTTTTTGGCACTAATTAAGCACTTTTTAACTCTCTGGACACAATAGCAATGGAGCCTATTCAAAAGGCAAACGTCTTAAGTGCAAACACTTTAATAATGCATAGCTGCATTACGCAGAAGACGAGCTTTCCCAGGGAAGTGCAGCGTGCAGCTGGAGCACACAGTGCAGGGCGGAGGCTCAGGAAGCATTGAACGCTATTCCACACATGCCCTAAGAAAACAGGGGCTGCTTTTGTGGTCTTCTGCATGCCACAAAGAACCAACAGCACAACCCCTGCCTAAATCTTAGAGTTAATAATAATTGAATTCACTGACTGAGAAAACTAGGCAGAAAGTTACATATATACAAACATACAGTGGTTTATACAAGGCAGGAACATAGCCTGTTCTATAAAACCTGTCATCAGTTCAGCATAATAGGAATTTTGCTATGGATCATCACATATCTAAAGGACAACTTGGTTAAGTCCTCTCTCCATCACGGCAGAGCAGAACTGACTCACCTCTACAGAATCAGTTTTTTAAGTCCAAAGCAGGGGCAAGGCTGAGAAAAGTGGCTCATCAGCACCTCAGTAATCACATGGCTGAGATACTTCCAAGGTATGACTCAGTTGAAGAAGCAAGAGAACAATTTGCAGCAAATCAATTATATAGTGAAATCCCCATAATTTTTCTGCTTTGGGAATGCTCACCACAAATTTAGATTTTTCTTGACTTCATCTGAAGTGATCTGATGAATCTTTTCTGAGAAAGCAATTTCTAGACCTTCAGACTGCTCATTGCACACATTTGAAGCTCCACCTGTGCTGCATTCCTTCCATTTCGTACAGAGGGCTTTCTGCTCCTTTCCTGAGTGTGCAAGGGCTACAGATGTGGGTAGAGTGAAAAGCTTGTGTTTCAAATCCAGAATTTGCTCTCTAAGAATATTCTTAATTAAGCAGTTCAAAAAGTGACTCTTTGGCAAGCATTAGTTCCAGTCGTTTTGTCCACAAGGTTTTTTATATGAATCTTAACAGAGGCATGCGAAATAATATTAATTCGAGGCACCAGGAGGATGCTATTAAAAATGCAGAATTGCAGCTGGATGTATGTTGTTCACATTTCCTCAGCTGAGCTATCATGTTCACCTCTGCAGAAATAGCAACTGTCACTAGCAACAGTCACAAGAGATGCAGCCCCTAGAGAATCACGCTGAGCAACGAAGAATATCTAGGACAGTGATTTAGCTCGTCTGAATTATAATGTTCCTCACAGATGCTTTTACGTTGTTAAAAGGTCTCCTAGAGGAAGATGACAGGCTATTCAGGTCTGCCATGAGTAAAACGGAGGAACAAATAGCAATTGCGGGAAGGCTAATATAGTATGATACAGTTACATGAAAAATTCTAAGCAAGTTGCTGGGAATGCTGGAACAAGAACATTCAACCCGAATTTGAGAAAATCCCTTTCTCTGCTGCCATATGTTGTAATACGGGGAAGAGCCATGAAACTGGCTTTGAACCAGTGAGGTGTAAAACATTTTTATTGCCTGGGTGACAGTCTCATTTTCACGAACTCATGCCCAATGGTCACTCTGAGATGGGACATAGCACACAAGATGCGTGAGATGAAACAAGTGTACATCTCCAACCAGAGGTGGATTATTTTGACCTAAGATAGAGACATGTGATCCACTATTTAAAATTTCTTAACAGATGTGCCAGGACCCACCTCTCTTCAAAGGGAGGGAAGATGTGTGCATGTGGACTTGCAAGGGTCAGCAGCAATCTGGCATTCTTTGAGCAAATTACCCATACTGCAGGACTGCCAAATACAGACGGACCAACGGGAAATGTCCAGATGTAACTGCAGATGTCATAGGAAATTAAGCCATTCACTTGTGCTTGTGATTCAAGAAGTTCCATTTCTAGGTCAGACGACAGCTTAGTTTGCCATGACTGCAAAAACCTCTGACTTTTCTTGAAGTTTTCTGCCTAGAACTCATAATAAAGCAAAGGACAAGTACCATTTTTATGGGAAGCACATTGTAAAACCACGTGAAGAATTAACTTGATAGAGGTTAACAATGAACTAGGGAAGTAAGTTGTTAAAGGATGAGGTTCTCTAGTACTCCATAAAAAAAGATAAATTGAAGAAAAGAGTTGCAACTATTTGTTGTCACTGTGAAAACCAATATTGCCAGTTTCACGTAGGGAAAAATGTAAATATTTGTTCTAGTAGATACAATTATTATTGTTTGTGATGAATTACATTTTTGAGTAAACTACCAGTAAAGTTTATTCATCTATAGTGTTGTTCTGTCCTGTTGAATTGTATCTTGGTATAGGTGTTAACTGCGGGTCACCAAGAGACAAATTGTTCGCTTAATAAATCAGACCAGCAAAGAATATAGAACCTTTGCTTAATCAATGCTGTTGAAATTAATTTATTTCAGAATTCAACCACCTGACTGTACAAGTGTCTCCATTACTGCTTAAAATACTTAATATTTCTCACAGGGGGACATTTCAATTATACGGTAAAATCTGAAAGCTCAGAAAGTGAAATATTGGGGGAAATTCAGTATTTTAAATAAGAAATTCTATCCTTTTTTTACCTATTCCAATACCAAAGAGAACAGTACTTCCCTGCAGAAGTAACATAACCTATTGCATTGATTTTAGCAGCCGGTTAACAAGCATGGGTACAGAATGTGTGATAAGGTAGTCAGATCCCTAGGCAGTGAAAATGGACCTTTGATTTGCCAGTGGAAAGAAAAGGAATCATTTTTGTCAAAGCTTTGAAAAGGGTATGAGTAATTTTTAGAAAAAAAAATATTTGCACTTTTTTCATTTTCTGCAAAGCTTCCATTTATGTAAGAAATGAAGAGGTTTAACCTTCTTAGTAAGCTTTCTGATCATTATTTGATTAGTTCATAAAATCAGTATATTGCACATTTCTAATGAAATGGCAAACTTTTTTCTGTTTCTTTGCTTAGTTCTGTCTATCTATGTGTCTGGCATGAGCCTAGTTTAACTCCTGCCAACGAGTCTATACTGATGAACGACATTTGTACTGTTGTTTAGTCCAAACCCCCCTAAAGCATTTAGACTGATTATAGACTTCAGAGCCAAGAAATACTGATATACAATCAGAATTGGAGAGAGAAGGGGACAAAGTTTTGTTGCTCGTGCTTTGGGGATGTTAAAAAAGCTTTTCTAGCCTCATAACTTTGGCGACAGAAATGTAGTGAAAGTGGGAAATGTTTACATCTCATTTTTGGATGAGATGAAGCAGATGAAGACTGATTGGGCTTCCCATGGCTGAGCCATTTCTGGAGACGATGCATCAGATGTCTGGGATAATATGGAAGCTGTGGTTGGCAGCCTCTAATGCAGGTTCCTGTCTCTTCTGGAAATAGCATTAAGCATGAAATGTATGGCCTTGAAGCTTATATTATCTGGAATAGTGAATGCCGTGCCATGTTTCAGAAAGAAGCATCTTTGTTAAAAAAACAAATAGCTGGAGAAATCATATTTTAATACTGTTGTCCTCCTGAATTCTGTACTTTAATTGTAGCACAGCATATATTTGTAATTGATCCCTTATGGTGCCTTCTGGGCATCTGCTCAAGTCTTAGGCTCTCCTGGGACAAAAGCACCCACCACAACAGCTGGAAAATCTTAACACAGTTCTCCTTTCCCTGGCTTTCCACATGCTCCGTGCCTCTTCTGCTTGTGAGCCGTGGGGTGTCTCAAAAGAAAACAAGCTGATAGGCACTGCTATTCCTTAATGGCCCTGGATGGGGCCACCAAGGATCTGAGGCTACGTATCAGCCAGGGAAGATTGCCAAGGCTCTTGCTGGGAGGTGATTTTTGGAATGCCTGAAAAGCTCGTATTTTGCGATCTCCTTCTGCCTAGCTTTTGAATTCATCATGCTTAGAGATTGCCCTTACCCTGGGAGTGGATAACTACTGAGGGTCAGAGGACAGGTATCTGCTTTCATTCCTGGGTCGCTGCGAGCAGTTGTTCATGCCATGAACTTCTAGGGATTTGCTCATAGACCTTTAGTGGGTGGCTGATACCGCTCCTTAGTGGTTATGCTCTTTATGCCTGGAAGAGCTAAGGCAGTAAATCCTAGAGATCAGACCTCTACTCCAAGTAGGGGGAAGTGGAGAGTATACTTAACGACTCATTGCTTTTCCTCTTAAATGGGTATAAGTGACACGACACTGGTTTTGGATTTTGTTCTGGATTTTGTTCTGGATTTGGTAACTTCTTGGGCAGGAACCCCTAAAGGTTCTGTTAACAATTTCATGTGCTGACTCAAGAAGCAGACTGCTTTGACAGGCCATCTTCACATCTTACCATTACTATGGTAATTGCTATTACCATCTGCTAACCAAGGGCAAATGTTAATCAGCAGTGGAACGAAGGAGCCTTCTCAACAGCCCAAACGGGGCACATGCCTTACCTAGTCAAGCTTCACTGGCTCAATGACATTAATTTGCTCCTGCCCTAATGCTCCCAGTGCCTCTGTTCAATGTGTTTATTAATTCTAGCAACGAGCTTTCATATGAATTTTGTTGTTGCACTGAGACACAACGAGGTGAAGATATGTGGCTTCTATTCTGTTCTCCATATCTGTGCCATAAAACACAGCATCTGCTGTGCCTGTATTATTCGTGAGCTTGTATTAGTGCTTCGCTTAAGGCCTGTTGAAATGTCCTGGAAATACAATAGCCTCATTAAGCTTTGGGGTAGATTTTTAATTCTTGTTCCTGTTTTAAGTCAGAGGAGGTTTGAAGCAGCAAGGCTTGCCAAAGAACTAGGATTCCTATGTCACGGGAAGTTTCACTGACCTGGCTCAGCCGCATAAAATAACTAGGAGAAATTTCCTAGTGGTTGACCACTCCCGACCTTAATCACCTTCTAACTGAGGACTGATGGATTGATCTATTTTTTTCCATCTCAGGGAATTTTATACATTCCTCAGAAGAAGATGGCACAGGTTATTATGGAGACAGGTGACTGCATTGAGTGGACTCATAGGAAGTGCCACATTTCAGTAGGAGGAAACTTTGTTTTACTGAAGGGAGATATTACTTGATATTGATAAACAGGGGAAATCTCTGCTTTCAAAGAATGATTATTAAATATGAATAAATATTGATTTTTTTCATTATGAATAAATATCTCTAGTTAGACAAGGTAATCAATATGAGCTACTATGACATTAGTCTTACGAGCTAAGATTTTCTTCCACTGGGTTCATAAGGAAGACTTCATTGCTTCAGTAGAAGTGAGATGAACTCCTCTGAGAAAAAATATCCAGGAGTTTCTTTCTCACCTTAGCCTGAGAGGGAGAAGAATCTTTATAGTGTTTCATTAAACAGAGAGTAACCTGTTCCAGGCTCTTAGGCCAAGTCCTCAGAAGAGACAGGTTTTTAATCCTTTCCTCAGTGAACCCAGTGATAGTTTAGTTCACCCAGCCCAAGGCACTTCACTGCTTTCCAGCGGTGAAGAAAAAGAGGCATGCAGAGCCCTTCCTCACAAGCTGAGATTTTTTTCTTAAATACAGAATTAATCTAAAATTAATTTTCTACATTTGCCAGTTTCAGCCACAGCTACAGTTATTTCCATATTTCAGGACAAAGTTTTAAATCATGGTCTGTATTTTTGGGTTGCCTAAAATTCAGATTGAAGATAAGTTTGCTTCACAGACTGCTGCCAGCTGTCTACTGGGCATCAATGATGGTTCATGTTCATCCAGGGCCTGTCTGAAGTTTCAGACAGCAATTATCCTCAATGTCTAATGAAACCTGAGAAAGTAATTAGTCTTTTTTGTGACGCTGCTATCCCGCATTACTTAACCTGGATTCAAGGCAGCCTCATGGCGAGGAATGGGGAATGTAGGGAAAAGGGGAGAAAATAAATGATTTGTCAGCTTGTTGTTGTGTATCCCTTCACCTGGGGTTTGAACAAAAGCAGGACAGAGCACAAAGCCTCGCTAGCAGCTGCACGGTCTATCTACCTTCGGGGAAGGGGGCTGCTGAACCTGACCCCTCTCCTTGCCCCCAGGACACACACTTGGGGCTTTCCCGGCCCAGCGAGGCTATCTGGTTCCTGCAGGGCTCCAGCGCCAGATCCTGCAGCAGACTGCGCATGCTGCAGCAGCTGACAGCAAATCCCGGAGGCAGAGGGCTTCATTGCATCAAATATTAAAACGGATACTGCATTATGCCCTCCTTGCTTTACTCCCAGCTTGAATTTAACACCCAGGAAACCTCCTTCTCAGCCTCTTCACTGCAACCTTGGAAGCAGCACTTGCAGCAGAGTCGCCCACTGCAGAGACTGCAGTGCCCTGCAGTTTGCAGGAACCAGGGGATGTTGCTGAGGGCAGGGAGGTGACTCCTTGGGAAAGAAGGATTTGTGGGCCCGGCTGCGAGTGGTGGGAGAGGGGGAAAGACATCCCACTGCTGATGGGGCTGCTCTGGAGCAGAAGAGCCCAGTGAGGACAGGCAGGTGCAGCAGAAAACATGAAGGCTCACAACGGGTTTGCAGTACATACCTCTGAGGAGGAGGGCGCTCCTTTTTTCTCTGGCAGCCACCCAGTTCCAAGAGTGTACTAAACTCCTAAAATGGATTATTTTTCTTTAAAAATAGAGCATGCCCCTCCCACAAGCTCTTTAAATAAATCCCTTGCCCCTATTCTCTTCAGCTCAAGGTCACCTGGAAGTGCAGCTCTTTCACGAGCGCATTGGTATTTCACCACACAAGGGAGGAGACCAGAGAGCCTGAGGGCTGTGCCCCTTGCTGTCTTTGCCCATCGCACATCATACCTGGGCTAAGCCTGGGGCAATTCAGTCAACCGTTTGGTCATCAGTCACTGGGCTCTGTGCTTACAGGGGCTGAAATACAGGTACATAACTCTCTTAAGCCATTAACTGATTTAAGCGACATAAATATTCCTTTTTTTCCTGAAGAATGGCTTTTTTTTTTTTCATTTGCTTGAACAAGGGGCTTTTACTCTACCAGATGGGTCCAGGCTATATGTCCTCAACGTGATCTTTAGATGCATTTTCAAAACTTAAGTGGGTAACTTCATCTAAAGCTGTGGTCTTCAATTTACCCTTGGGTTAAGTGTGAAGGCAGCAGCTGCACTAGAAGATCTCTCACACTGCGGATTTTCTGCTGTATGTGTCATTGGGATTTCATGAAGGAAGGAGTCATCTCCCTCTTTTTATTCACTTATTGAGAAATAAGTGTCAGCACCATGAAAGCAGTTCAGTCTGAAATATCTGAACTGAGCAACGTTACTTACAGAAAACAAATTCTGTATCAGGCACAGAATTGTTCCCACATTATTCTTAGGTCAAGAATGAAGACTCATTGGTTCTTCATCCAGGAATTCAGATTACATAAAATACTCAAGAAAACAATGATTGCTTTAGAAATTGGATTTCATTCAAGTGAAGTTCATGCCCCATCCTGCTATCTTTACTTACAGGAGTAGTATCTATAAATATATAGTAAAGCATGTCAATATTTTTGATTGGAACTTATTTTACTGACAAATGACTTCATTAGCAAGTATTGTTCTTGTCTTCAAAATATTCCCATTTCTAAAAATCCTCAAACATACATTTGCAGAAGGGATAGAAGTGAAGGGAGAGCTCTCCAAAACTAAAACCAGCTGAAAAAATAAAGGGGTTTTGGCTGATATTGGAAGACCAGCGCATTTCTACCAAAACCTGAAAAGATGGCTCTCTACTGGTAGGTCTCAGAGGAGAGACACATTTACTGTCTCCTGAACAGCTCCAGCAAAACCCTCGGGTGCACCATCTGCTTGAGACACCTAGCCTTGAACACCGATTGCCTGGCCACTTAAAAGTATGAAAGAACCTTGTGGGGTAGAGTTTCCTTATTTTACAACGCCTGATCTCACAGGCTTCACAGCGTACCAACTCCTTGCTCCCTGTCTGGGGACATAGCCAGAAGCCACCTACCACTGCTGAATGTGCCTTTTGGGAGGACGTCTGGTGCCGTCCCTCTTACTCAGGTATTTCCTTTGTGTCATAGACCATGCCGGGCCAGATGCGCTTGGCGGTATGAGTTGAACACCCCCAGCTCGGTCTCATCATGGGCTTTGCCCTGTGGTCCTTGTCATGCTGGAGCTTCGTAAGCAGCAGTGCCGCTCGCTCCCGCCTTGCTGGGGGCTGAGTCTGGGTGAGTCATCTCTGCGATGCTCTGGAGGCAGCACTGCTGATGGTCGCCTGTCCTTGGGACAAGCTCTGCTCTCCTTTAGAGGGCTGGAAAAGCAGACTGTCTCACCTGAAACCCAGAATTTCTCTGGATTTATGCTCAGGTGAATGAATGCAGACGCGCCTAAATAAATGAGAGGCTTATCAAGGTAGAGGTTGGTTGGCAAATCCTGTTTTTCTGATGTAAAACAAGTACCTTTTTAATGTTTAGGAGAATCAGATTGGCTGTCACTATTCATCCACTGCAAGGAATATTTTATTCCTTCATTTTGGCATGGATCTTTATAAAGCCTCTGGTCTTAAAGGCCCAAAGTCACCCCATGTAGCTCCCAGTGATGGCAGAAAAAGGTTTAGGATTTCAATGAAAAAAGAATTGGAGCTTTCATTGCCAGGCAGTGAGGCAAAATCCCTCTGCCCTCAGCTGTGTAGCATACACTCTGCTCCCCAGCTTGAAATCTGGAGCTGTTGGATATTGACAGTGAGACTGTGGGATCTGGGGGTGTTGGTCACAGCCGACTGAATATGAGCCAGCAGTGTGCACAGGTGGGCAAGAAGGCCAACAGCATCCTGGCTTGTATGAGAAATAGTGTGACCAGCAGGACCAGGGAAGTCATCCTTCCCCTGTACTCAGCACTGGTGAGGCCGCACCTCGAGTGCTGTGTTCAGTTTTGGGCCCCTCAGTGCAAGAAGGACATTGAGTTGCTGGACATTGAGCATGTCCAGAGAAGGGCAACGAAGCTGGTGAAGGGTCTGGAGCACAAGTCTTCTGAGGAGCGGCTAAGGGACCTGGGGTTGTTTAGCCTGGAGAAGAGGAGGCTGAGGGGAGACCTTATCCTGAAAGGAGGTTGTAGCGAGGTGGGTGTTGGTCTCTTCTCCCAAGTAACAAGTGACAGGACAAGAGGAAACGGCCTCAAGTTGCGCCAGGGGATGTTTAGATCGGATATTAGGAAAAACTTCTTCACGGAAAGGGTTGTCAAGTATTGGAACAGGCTGCCCAGGGAAGTGGTCGAGTCACCATCCCTGGAGGTATTTAAAAGACGGGTAGACGAGGTGCTTAGGGACATGGTACAGTAGTAGACAGGTACGGTTGGACTTGATGATCTTAAAGGTCTTTTCCAACGAAATGATTCTATGATTCTATGATTCTATATCCAAGCACAATTCTGGGGAAATCCTCTATTTGCTGAATTCTGCGACTTGTTCATGACCAGACTGTGATTGCTCTCAAATGTCAGCTATTAATTTTTTTTGCTGAGTTTGTTCTTGCCATTGCTTTTGGTAGCATGTGAATTGCTCTTGTCCCAGCTCACTACTGTAGTTCATTGTCCAGCAGCTGAGCGAGTGGGTTAGTTTTGTTTCAACATATGCTGTAGCCAAAGAAACCTCTTGGCCATGCTGTGTGTACACCTTCACATGTGGTCCTCCATCTACGTAGCTCCAGGTGTGCTTTTGTGCCTTAGGTGAATATAAGGCAGTCTGTTTTTCTGGTTTTCTTTTGGTTTTTTTGAGTCCTGTTTTCTCCAGTAAAAACAATCCTGTGCTACGACAGTGAATGTACCCTCTTGCCATCAGCAGTAGTTGTACCTGCATACCGCAGAGATCTGTGCATTAAATATAAAGGGTTTCAATGGGAATCCCCATATACCTCTACGCTGCAAAGTAGTTAGCACATCAGCTTCCCGGTAGCCAGGCTGCTGGGGCCAAGAATCAGTCAATTGTCCTTTATTTATGTGATCAAATTTAATCTCATGCTTCATTGTTCAGCAGAGCTCTGTAAATCTTATGTAACCCCATAGGACCCACCCAGCTCATGTCTTTCCCAAGCCTTTCCCCTACAGATCGTATCACAGCCTATTTCAATGCGTCCATCTCCCTTAACGAGAACATGAACTTCAGCAGGGAAAAGGGGGAGCTTTTGCAAAACATTTTAAGTTCCGACCTTTCAGGGCCATCATCTGGGTTGATGAGATTCAACAAATAATGATGCAACCGTAAGACCAAGAGAAGGGGCAACATTTCCACCATGAACTGGAAAACTTTCTACTCTCAAACACAAATTGAAAGGAAAAGGTTAGAAACCAAACCAGACCATCTTACGTGCCCTTGCAGGCCTTAATTCCTTCACAAACATGTGCAAACTGAATAAAAAGAATGAGCTAAATAAAAATCCCCACGCAGAGAGAAAGATTTTGATCCTCCGTTAAAACAGTTTGAGCGGAAAGGATTTTGCAGCCTCTCTGTTAATCTGATGATCACGTGGTTGAAAGCGATGCCCTTGAGGCACTATCTAGCCTGTTGTTGAATTGACCGGTCAACAAAAAAAGAAAGGAGAAAAAAAAAAAGAATAAAGTTGTGCTCTTGTATTAGTACAGCTAAATCCTCGCCTGCAAGTCTGGGTAATCTTCACTGGAGGAGCGTGCTGCGTTTTATTTCATCAGTCTGTGAAGGCCGAAATGGACTTCAGAGGAAAGATAGGTTTCTAAATCAGCCTCATGAGCCTGTAATAAATAATGAGGAGTTCTCATACCCTGTACCAGGAAAAGCCAGTGTGCGTGTGTGCCCTTGGCCTCTTCGAATTTGTATTACCGATTCCTGGGAAATGAGTAGCAGCCAGGAATTAGTTGTAGGTGTGAATCAGAAGGCAGCAGTGGCCTTTGAAAATGAGTGAATAAGTTTTGCATATCCATGGGGTGCTATTATGCATTCCTGTGGCTAATATAATTTGTTACTTAGCCTAGAAATGTCAGATGCTTTCAATATTTGACTTGTACAACTTTAAGGCCACTGTAAGTATACATTTTAAACAGTCATTCCCAATTTATTGTTTTTGGTATAAATATTCACCGGCAATGAAGAGTGGATATGACACTAGGATCTTCCCATTTAAACTCCCAGCTGTGCCCAGTGAGGGGAGCAGCCAGGTCCTCTTCCTTTCCTAAATGGTGTCTGCAAAACCGCAGGTTTTTGGGAGGGGGTCTGGGCTGGTCAAGGGTCCAGCTTCACTTCAGGGACATGAGCTGCTTAATGGCAGCAAAATTTTTCATCCTTGTGACTTTATAAAAGAGCCTTGAAATAATAAAATTAGATCTGTAAAAGATTTATTGGTTTAAAATTGGGGTCCCAGGCCTTTTTGCCATATAAACTGCATTTAAAAAAGATACTCTGTTGTGTCCTTATATTGTGCCACCTGCATTTTACGTACTCACATGTCTGTGTATCACCTATATATCAACAGAGAATGAGGGTAGTTAAAAACTAAGTAGGGTCCCTTCTTTTTATAATGTGGCTGTAGCTTTTTCTTTTTCTTTCTTGAAGGGAAGTAAGTTTTTCAAAGCTCATGGACTTTCTTCAGCCTTAACTCCTAGTTCCACAGTTTAAGTTCCCAGTGGAGGCTATGGCACAAAGTAGAGGAGAGTGGAGCAGGCGATAGGGCTGGGCTGCCCTGGATGTGGCAGAAAGTGAGCCCTGAGCCAAGAGTGTGGCTCTTGGTCTACAGAACAGAAGACATCCTTGGGAGTAACTCAGAGTGCCCTCGGAAAGGTCAACCTCCTTTTTTTTTGTTTGCTTGTCCATTATTAAAGCTTCATTGCCCTAGAGGCAATCCATTGGCAATATTGGAGAAGTGCAGATGGTCTCCTGAACTCCTTTCAGATATATTTTGGATAGCAGTTCCTTGAGGTGATAGGGCTTTGGCTCAGACCTATAAACTCTTGTGCCTTTTCTATTTTACTTACTTGCATTTCCCCCTGACAGTGCCCTCACCGCAAATGGCTGCATGCACAGGGGGAAAACCTCAAGTTGGCAAGCTCCCTTCTTTCTTGCTACCTGCTTCAAATACTGTATGATACAATGAACAGAAGGATGGACAGACAGACAGATTCCTATATGGATAGTGAAATTGTTTCTTTAAAGATAAGGCCCTGTCTCTTTAATTTGAAAAAGAAAGGCACGTGAATAATCAGGGATAAAACCAAGACTCTGAAAGACAATGAGATCTTTTCTTTAACACCTTCTTTGCTATCCCTCATAGCTGAAAAAAATGGCCCTTCTTTGGTTAAAAATCCCATTCTACAAATAACATAATCAGCCCAGTTTCATAACGCTTATATTTTGTCAGCTGCTGATTTGACTCTGGTGACTTATTTAAAGAAGATTTCTGCTAAAAATATATCAGTCCATTGGTTGAAACATGGCCACACTTTTACCATCAGGTAGAATGAAAGGAAAAGATGAATATTATAAACATAATCAATTGCTTTGTTTACTACAAGTACATGTCAATAGGGGAAAGCAGTCTATTTACATTCTTAATACCCTCATGATCGCAGTGTATAGAATTTTACTCCCCTGTTAAAATGTTTATATGTAGCAATACCTGCATTAATTGTCTTTCATTCATTTCTGTTAAACTTGAGCTCGTAGCTGCATAAGCCAGAATCTACACTACCGACTCTTGCTGGAAGACGGTGTACTTTGGCATCGCATGTTTGCCTCAGTGCCCACACAAATGCACCAAAAGCCAGTGAAGCTTAACCCCCCAAAGCCACGGTGAAGCCACAGCCCTCTGGCCCAGCAGCCAAGCGTGTGCATGCTCCACTGGCGAAGCAATATTCCACTTACAATGGTGCTGTGAGGGTAAAAAGAGCTTAAAAGTAAGACTGAATGTTGAGAAGGAGTGAAGGAATGGGGCTTGTGCAGC
Organism: Balaeniceps rex; assembly: GCA_013401315.1. Classification (NCBI taxonomy): domain Eukaryota; kingdom Metazoa; phylum Chordata; class Aves; order Pelecaniformes; family Balaenicipitidae; genus Balaeniceps; species Balaeniceps rex. The sequence continues at coordinate 31,136 of VYZW01013860.1, read as the reverse complement.
ACTTAATTCAACAAATACACAGTAATCAAGTCCTGTTCAGTGTAGGAAAGTAAGTCCTTACTGGTAGGTGTGAGTCCTGGGCTGCAAAGAAATCTTGCAAATACAAACCACGCAGAAAGAAATGCAATGTCTGCCTGAATCTGCTGACAGCCCGTAACAAACACCGTCAGGGGAACACCTTATTCCTGTCTATCACTTTGAAATCAAAGCTACGAAAACATTGATGCTGATGGTGTTAACTATGTCATTGCCAATCTTTTAAACTAAAATATTGAGTTATTGTTCTTTTGCCACAAAAATTTTTTTCCATATTTTCCCATCTACCAAAATCATCAGCCATTCCATACTAAGTTTGTAAAAGCACTAGTTACACTCACAGCTTATCCAGTCCTAAAAGCATCAGGATTAGTGAAGAAGGGATAGCACCAATTTTTAACATACAAATGAAGAATTTTGCGGCTGTTTTAATGACTAAGTTATTCATTGTTCCATTCATTTAATGAAAAAAAAATCACTTTCAAATTAAATAAAGTTACCACAAAATTTTCCCCTGACTTGCAGATGTCCACAAAATACAGCAAAAATTAGCTCTACTTTGTGACAGAGGGTAATGCAAATGTACTCTCTCTTCTTCCTGCAGTACTCGTGCGTTTCCTTTCTATCATCCATTTAGCCTAAAAAAATCTTTCTCCAGTTTGTGGCTTTCCTTTTCATCATTCATTTAACCTAAAAAAGCCTTTCTTCAGTTGTCTGTCTGTTTTCTTGGATCATTATAAGAAATTTGAGGACGATCTCTACCAGCTGGCATTTTCTGCCATTGATTTGATCTGCATGTAATAGAAGTGTGCGTAACTCTTCTGACACGGTGACATTTCGCGCTGATTTTACAAAGGCAGAGAAGACTTAGAAAGGGCTGAGGCAATGTGGAGTGAGGCCTTTTGAACAACTACTCATGTGTAATGCTCTCTTACAGAAGCTCAGCTTGCTTTCTCTGTTGCCACTGGGTCTGCTCCTCTTGACTTATGAGCGTACAGAGGGAGACCCTTCACCCACGAACACAAACCAACAGCAGCCGGTTGGGTGCCACCACACTGATGTGTAAGATATCCCCATCAGCAGGACTAAGAGCGAAAGAATGCACAGACAGGGCTGAGTTACTGTAATTTTCTCATGCTGCATTACCTGTTATGTAGCTGAAGCGCTCCTGACTCACAGACACTAACTGCCAGCACTGGGGAAAAACCTCAAGTTGGCAAGCTCCCTTCTTTCTCACTACCTGCTTCAAATACTGTATGATATAATGAACAGAAGGATGGACAGACAGACAGATTCATATATGGATAGTGAAATTGTTTCTTTAAAGATAAGGCCCTGTCTCTTTAATTTGAAAAAGAAAGGCACGTGAATAATCAGGGATAACCAAGACTCTGAAAGACAATGAGATCTTTTCTTTAACACCTTCTTTGCTATCCCTCATAGCTGAAAAAAATGGCCCTTCTTTGGTTAAAAATCCCATTCTACAAATAACATCATCAGCCCGTGTTCATTGCTGGTGAATATTTATACCAAAACCAATAAATTGGGAATGACTGTTTAAAATGTATACTTACAATGGACTTACAGTTGTACAAGTCAACTATTGAAAGCATCTGACATTTCTAGGCTAAGTAACAAATAGTTAATAGGCAAATAAACACATAGTTAATGGGCACAGACACATCTTCTGTATTACAGTGACTTTATAAGGTTGAACCAGATTGATCCAGCCTCTGTGGGAGAGATGTGAGCGAACAGGCTGTTGCTCACTGCTCACTGACTTCCCGTGACCAACCACTTTCCTGGAGCCCACTAGAAGTAGGTGTCTCATACCACCTGCAAAACCTCTGCACTTTGCAAGAGTGCACTGTAAGCAACTCTTAAACAGTGAGGAAAAGGAGCAATAACGCTCTGGTGCAGACAGGCGCTGAGCACCGTTGGTGCTACAAGCCAAGGGTGGATGCAGGTCCTGCACAGCCTACCGGGAAATCTGTGCCTGTCTTTGCCCCACACCAGTTTCCCCGTCACTGCCCAGGTTTGAATCTTGCCCTCATCCCAAAAGATCATTTTGGTTTGGGATGCTCAGCAGAGGTGACATTTAACTTAAATCAGGAGATGTGAAAGAGGCTTGGATGTGTATGTGGAGGCAGGGGGCTGGATCAGGAGCTCTGGGCACTCTTGAGAAGACTGTGCAGAGGGAACAGTCTCTCTCTTTCCACAAACCTAGGAACAGCAAATGCAACAGGCCTCATGCAGCCTGGTGGGAACCCCCTTTATGCTCCCCGGGAAAATCTGCCATGTGGTTCTCCTCCTCCTCTCTGTCTCCTGAATCCCTCAATAAATGTCTTGCAATAATTCCATTATATATATATATATTTATGCGCATATAAAAATATATACATCCATCCATTTACTCTCTCTCTCTCCATCCATCCATCCATTCATCTCAGAGAAACAGAAGGAGGCAGGGAGAACCCCATGAACATCTGGCACAAGCGCATTTAAGACACCAAGCACTCCTGTTTTATGTGTGCACACAGACCCCCAAGCACACGCTCTGCTGTTTACCCTCCACACTCCGCCAGCGTCTACCAGCACATTGCTGGCTGGTAGCTCCACCTGCAAGCCTGACCCCGCTAATGGCAGTGGTGAAACTTCCTCCAACTTGAAATGGGGCGTGACTTTCACCTCAGCTTCTAAAATTGGCCTTTAATCAGATTTAGTGGCTTAGGAGCAGTGTAAAGAAACCCAGGTTGGAATATAATCAGAGAGGCTGACTGCTTGTCATTGCTGCAGTGATGGTGAGTGAGGATTTCGAGGAAGACCTGAACGAATTCAGGGTGTGAGTTTCACTGAAAATCATGACGCAGTCAGAAATCTCATCCTCCAAATAAGCAGATGCCTTTTGTTTTTCTCCCAGATTCTGGCCACAGAATGTAAATAGCTCTGTCATGAGTCAAGACATTTTCTTTAATCCTCTCTACTAATACCTGGATTTCTTGTCCTGAGCCACCAAGATCCAGCTATGCAAATGGCAAGTGAGGTTGTAGGATATTTTGGAGCAGGTATCTCCTGAAGTGATGGGGAAGCACTAAGCCCTTCAAGCAAAGCCTATATCCTCATTTAAAACACCCTGTGAAATGCCAGCCACCTTTTTCCAGAGAAGACTAATTCAAACTGGAACCAGCATAACCAACTAGGATGATCAGGGCAACAAACAGTCCATCTACCAAGAAAGGACTAACAGAGTCTGATCTTTCATGCTGTAAGAAATGCTGAGAAAGGTTATGACTGCTGTTTATATTCCTCAGAGAGAAAGAACGAGAGAGCAGGGAAGGAGAGAAACTATTTAAGTCACAGGACAAGATCGGCACAGGAACAAGCTGATATTTTCTGGCTGTGAATTAATTTGTGCTAGAAGTGAAATGTTTTCTGGATACTGGAGAATTGAGGGTCTGGACTCAGAACTAGTGGGAACACAAACCTAGGGAATCATAGGACATTGCTTGCTAAATCATAAATGAAGCTGTATGAGGCAGCTACCTGTGATAGCAGGGGATTAGACTCACAGCAGCCTGTTCAGTCCAGGTTTTTGTTCAGTGTCCCCTGTGCTGCCAGCAGCTCCCTCCAGACAAGGTGCCCACTCCTGGCATGAGGATTTCTTTCTTCACCTTCCACCACTCTGGCTGGTTGCTCTCCCAGACAGAAAAACCCAAACATTTTTGCCTGCAATGTTTTTTCTGTTGCCGTTGGAAAAAAAAAAAAAAAAAAAGGAAAAATATGTGGGTACATAGCTGTAGAAATGACTGCAAAGAGATAACACATTGAAAGGTTTATTTTCTAAAGCGGTTTTGTTAGCAGTAAAATGGATAGAAAGTCAAGTTGTTATTACTCTGAAGTGAAATTGTTACAAAATGGCTGCTCTGTGCTTTCCACGCCCCCCCCCCCCAGGNCCTGGAATGTTTTTTTTGTTGCCGTTGGAAAAAAAAAAAAAAAAAAAAGGAAAAATATGTGGGTACATAGCTGTAGAAATGACTGCAAAGAGATAACACATTGAAAGGTTTATTTTCTAAAGCGGTTTTGTTAGCAGTAAAATGGATAGAAAGTCAAGTTGTTATTACTCTGAAGTGAAATTGTTACAAAATGGCTGCTCTGTGCTTTCCACACCCCCCCCCCCCCACGGGCGGGAGC